>VZRO01007291.1:2007212-2042543 GCA_013397915.1 Daphoenositta chrysoptera | reverse complement strand
GGTGCGCGGCCCCCCAGCACCGTGTGCGGGGCTCAGGTGCGCGGCGCCGCCGCAGCTGGGCCGGGCCGGGCCCCACCAGGTGTCCCGGGCCTGAGGAAGGACGGGACCAAGCACGGCGGAGCGGTGCCATCCGCCTACGTTTCCTCAGGAAATGGCTGGGACCCGTGAGCAGCCCGCAGCCAAAACCTGCTTCAGATTTAAACCTTGCCCTAGGAAACGGAGCCCGGGATTCCCTGGCACCTCCGCAGGGAGCTGGGAACTCACGTAGGCAGCTGCTGGCGGAGAGGCCGCGGGGCCGGGCTGGGCTCTGCGGCCCGCTGTGCTCCCTGCATGAGCTGCAGCCCCCGGTTTACCTGGAAGTCCCCAGCATCTGAAGGGGAAATGGCCCTGTTTGTTCCCTCCTGAACTTTCGGGGCACTCCTGACTGACGTTTGGAGAGCACAGAAAAGAATCCTCCCAAAATGAAAACGAAGGGGACGTCATCAGAAACCAGTGTAGTGGGGACTTTCTTGCAAAACGTTAACCGCTGAAATGCTCGTCTGCCAAAGACATCAAAGCTGATAAATCAGGAAGTTTTCAGTTTGGCAAAGGCAACTTTGCTGAAGCCATGTACAGCATGATATTGCAGATCTGCTCTGTAGACAGCACATGTCCCATACAGCATCCAGCTGTACACACTTTGTGGGGGTTGGCTTAGGGCAAGTGAACCTGAACCCAGATAGAACCTCCAAACATACCCTTCCCCAAGGTTTACTGCCAGGACATGATCCCTGAGCTTCCTTTACGTCGAGACTAACTAATCCCATCTCTGTCAGGAGGCCACCAGCTTCTAGAAGTCAATCTGAAGTAGCAATTCCCAAAGAGAAGTGTCTATTTTTATAGTGGTGATGTGGAGATGGTGATCCTGCTTTTTCTGGCAACCCTGGAGAAATTCCTCTCACCAGCACTGTCCACCTGCGTGCAACAATAATAGCTGGTGACTCAGGATGATGGGGTATGTGACACTTCCATCTCTCTCACAGTTGAGTCACTGGCCGGGATGGGATGGGCCCAGCTGGGAAAGCAGTGTGCAGGATGTGTCTCAAGTGTGCAGCCAAAGCGGACAGGTCCTTTCCATAAGCCTGCCTGTGGGACCGTAGGTAAATAAGGACGGCTGATGTAAGCCATAGTAAGTGCATGGCCTCAGAAGGGCTGTGTTTCCTCTCTCTGTCCCTTATACCCAACGCTGGCTGTGAGGAAGTGCAGCAGCATCTTCTGGCTCCTTGGGGAGAAGGAGGACCAGGGAGTGTCAGCCAAGGCAAGAAGCACAGCTGCAAGGCACAGTATCTCCCTGTCCTACTCCAGCTCTGCGCTTCACCCCGTGGAGGGCAGAGGCACAGCACCTGCTGCACGGGGCAGTGGATGGATATACTCAGGAAATCGTGTTTACTAACACCTTGATCAGCCCACAGCTCTCCACCTGCTCCAGGAATAGTTGTAGTGAGATAATGGCATTGGAGTGTTTGCAATTCATATTTACCTGATACTCCTTTTTCAGGAAAAGTTCTAGAGTAAATTTTTATTTGGTCACTTCTTTCACAGTCTTCCCTGTTCAGGCATTATTTTGGGACAGCATTAAGGGTGTATACTTCTCCTAATATTTGTCATAATGCATTTGGAGTTCTTTTATGGTTTTTAATTTTAAATTTTTGGCATTTCTAATATCTCATGAGGGTATTTTCTGCAGTTCTCTCATACATTTTCGCTTTGGTCTTATATTATATAACTTCACTCTAACTTTGCTTTTTCATCTAGAAATCATACAGTGGAAAAAATGCACTTCAGCATAATGTTATGTAAGTGTAACAATTAATTCAAACATTTCTTCCATGAAGGAAAACAGAAATTCTTCTAAGCATGCAGAAACTGAAGGCTCAAGTCTGCTTTTACTTATTCTAACATCAGTCAGGAATGACACCAACAAGTTTGATCTGGGTGGAGTTAGCAGCAGAGAACTAGTCCTGGATTTTCACATGTGTAGATGTGCACTTTTCAAAGCATTGATCCTTCAGAATATGTCCTCAGATAACCCTGGCTCTAGAATAGCACTCATGAAGTCAGCAGTGGGGGCAATAAAGATCGGGGAGAGAGAGGGCTTTGGGTGCTGAAGCCCCATGGCCAAGACGGGCATCCAGGAGTAGCTGCCCACTGGAGCCACCCCAGCAGCAGCAGCACACGATGCAGACCTGCCAGCAGCAGTGGTGGGCTGGCTGGGCCAGCGGTAGCAGGCAAGCTGGAGCAACGTGGAGCTCAGCATGAGCTAAGCTCCCATGGGCTTTTCCAGCTTTTGAGCCAGCTTTTTCAGCCCATGCCAAGCTCCACGTTGTTGCAGCTTGCTTGCTCTGGACACCACACTCCTCCAAGTAACCCAAGGGGGGCTGTTGGCCTCACGGCTGCAGCCTTGTTGCAGCCATACCTGTACAGAGCCTCGAGCAAGCCACAACAGCCCCAGCCCATACTGCATTACACTGACAGGAGCCTGGCACGGTTTCAGTTAGGTAAGGCTTCTCTGACTCTTATCTCAGTTCTTGCGCTGCGGGACATAGGGTTCAAATTTTGGGACTGCTGTCTTGCTCATTCAGCCTCTTGGAAAAGGCGTCAGTCATTAAGGCCCAGCAACAGGAAGACATGGGACAGCTGAGCTGAGGGCAGCATGAGCTGGGCCAACATGGAGCCCCTCTCTACCTCGCTTTGTAGGGAGTAAAAACCTCCACTTTTTAGATACAGGAAATGATGGGGAACCTCTTAAGGTTCCTCAAGCAAATAACATGACTTTTCTGCCTTTTTTTTTTTTTTGTCCTTTCTATGTGTGATTATTCTTTTAAACAACTGGTTTCCATACTGGTTTAATTTGCATTTTAGGCTGCATTTTGAGATTGATTTTTATTTTATTTGGATCTGACACAAATGTCTGATTCCAAGTGCCTCTGAGGTTAACAACATGAGGCAGCTCTCATTTTTTCTGAATGGTTTGGGCTGAGCTGAAATGTAAACTTTGGACAGGACAGTTTACTTCCCAGATGTTTCTGTCCGTGTTTTTTCAGATTGTCCCACTTCCCAAAAGTAGCTGGGGGATGGTCTCAGTGTGGCAATGTGGCCAGGAATTTTGATGTAATCCCTTGTATACGTAAAATGCAGGAGGTGCCCCTCCAGCATTCTTTATCAATTAAAACCCAGACTCTGTGCAATATCTATCCTAATTGCTCATAACTAGCATAGCACAAGCAAGGATCAACTCTTTGCTTATAGGATCAAGGTGTTTATATTATTTTTTGTGACTGTGGCGGGAGAGGCTGGCTACAGCATCTCCTATCTCCACTCTGCCAAATAGCTGCCTATACTTCTCAGGGTAACCCAAGAAAAAAACCCCTTTTTCTGTTTCTCACAGAATTTTCCTTGAAGTTAAAAATGACATATTTTGGGTGTTCCTTCTGGCAGGGCTGTGCTTCAGCAGTGTGGGACCCCAATTAACAGTTTGAGGTAAGCTTTAAAATGTCTTTTCTAAAGGAAGTTTCTTGTTTCTTGCCCCATGTCCAGGCCCCAGTTGTGGACAGTTTTGCAGGTGCTTGTGCCCAGGGCCAGCTTAGCCTATCATGCTCTTCCCAGGAGCAAATTACAGCCGAGGTCTCTGCAAGTGGAGAGGAATTCACCAGCTGTCCCACAATTATGAACAGAAGAGAAGATGGATTTGGGGGCAGAAGTTACCCTGGATATTTGGAACAAACAGCAGGTAAACTTGGTGGCTTTCCTTTGCCAAGCTGCAGTTTGTCAAGAAGGACTGAGCAGGAGTCTAGGCAGGATAAAAACATTCAGGTGTCGCAAGCAGAATAAAGGTCACAAATCCAAACCAAAGGTTGCGATGGGAGTGCATCTTTGAAACCACAGCGTAGTATCAGCTGATTTCATGATGGTGAGCACAAAGGTCACCAGGAAATGTGCCACCTTTTGGAGGACACCACAGCTCCTGCCCTTTCACATGGACAGTCATACCTGAGGCTAAACTACACCAGTGAGATACAGGCAGCAGAGGTACAATCTCCACTGGCTGAACCTCCTTACAGGAAATAAGTGTTTTTCCTTCAAATGCTTAGGCTATTTTTTCCTTCCTTTTTTACAGGAACGGTGTTAAAGTGCAGATGTCCTCTGCACAGTGCTTTTTGCATAAATAGGGCTTGCCCAATCTGATCCTCGTGTGCATTCAGAGTCAGATCTGCTGATTTCAGTAGCCAAAACCAGACAAACTGCTTTTTTACTCCTCTGGTCTTTCCACAAATAACCAAGTGAAGCTTGGGTTCTCTTTTTTCACCCTGGACATTGTCAACAGATTCAGGAATGACATGAACTTTGAACAGATGGTATCTAACATGAGAACAGGCCAGTCCCTGATTCCCTCAAGCAAACTTGTTCAATTTCTTTAGGCATGGTATGGTAAGGACTTGGACTTCGTCTGCATTCCAGATCTGCTGCTGAGCCCAGTGAACACACTAATGTTGCTTGGCAAACTGAGGATGAGCACCCTTCGAATCATCAGCTACTTAGACTGGGGAGCCAATTATTCAAAACTGGGGAGTAGGAAGAGAAGAAGAAAGGGGATGTTTGTACTGCTGGCCCCAAGCCAAAACGCAGGTGCCAAATTTAGGAGCACGGTCTCCTACGCCTCTCCCTGGGCTCAGCAGAGGGGAGTGTACATACGGCGTGGGACCCAGGGGTGCTCCCCGTGCAGATGGGCATGTTTGTGTTTGTCACCTCTGTGTCAGGATGAGCCGGAGGCACACTCCGCTCCCCTCCCCCTCCACTTGTATCCTGTTTTCCCCGTGAAGGAAATCTGGGCAAGCAGGGCGGAAGAGCACTGGGGGGGTCCCGGCAGCCGCTGCAGGGCTCGGGCTGTGCAGTCAGAGTTTGCTGCTGCACACCTGCCCCACAAGGCAGGTGCTGCCCAGGGGGATGTCTGCTGCCCATGGCCCTGCCACCTCGGAGCAGGAGCCCCCAGCCAGGGAACACCCACCCTTAGACAGCTTCATCCCCAGGGAAGCAGCATTTGGGGAGCCTGGGGACACCAATGAGGACTGTGGGAAGTGACACAGGCAGGAGAAGACCCAAAGAGGAGGCTCTGCCCCAGCCAGGTGAACTTTCCTCAGCCCAGTACCTTGCCTTCCAACCAGCACTTCTCAACACTGTGTGGTCATAAAGTGATAAATGCTGGTGCAGTGAGGTCACCAGCTTCCTGAATGGCAACAAGAATTTGCAGAAATGAACATTCTTGTGATGAGGGAAAAGATAACAGATTAACCGTCTGAGTGCTACTCAGACCCGGGATGAGGTGGCAGAACATGTGGGCCTGGCGGTGACAGCAAACGTTGACTTCCAACAGTGCAAGGAGGACCCATCCAAGAGGGAAAGGAGAACAGCACAGGTGAGCCTATGAGAAGCTGTTTCAGACACCATGCCCCACAGGCACCAAAGGACTTGCAAAGATACAAAGCAGAGGAAGTCTTTAAAGGGGTAGAGGGAGATGAAGAAACCATGGGGGAAAGGTGGCTGGGGCCTTTCATAAACTTGTTATCCAAGAAGTCTGTCTGTTGACCCCTGAAGTTTGGCAGGGTCTCGGGCTGCTGTTGGGAGTCATGGCAGATGGAGGAATGTGGTCCTTTCACCATTAATCTCTTGATGTGCATGAGAGGAGAGGCCACCTGAGAGGAGAGTGGATTAATACATCCAGCCTGATGAAGATCTCAACGAGGTCCTTTCAGAAGTTACAGGAAAACCCATAGTGAAGGATATTAATAGAAACATTCAGCTCACCACCTTTTGAGATTTGATTTTATTTTTAATTTATCAGTTCATGCACGCAGCTCAAATCCTCAGCTGCTGTGAACGTGTGAGTCATGAGCAACAACCAAATCACAAGAGGTGGATATGCTGTGTATAAGTTGGCTAAATAAGTTCATGGCAGTGAGACACTGGTTCTGGAAGTCGTCACAGATAGATTTAACTGTAAACCAGTAATAAAGCCCTTCATTTCAGAAGGATGGCATCTTGAGCACATACTAGGGTTGTATGGGATAGTGTTTGATTTCCAGAGGTGGTACAACCATTATGTTCATTTTTTTGGTACTTCAGGCTGATGGAATATCCATAATAGCTGTACTCCCTGCCCCCAGCAGCTCTGCCTGTGTCCACATAGGAACAGGTCCGGGATGCTGTACACAGATGAGTGTTTGCAGGAAGAGGGCTCTTCCACACAGGAAGGATATTTTTGTAAACGGGAAGTGTATTCTCCTACCAGATTTACTTCAGTGTCCAGTCCTGGTTTAGGTGGAACTGTCTCATCAAGGAGAAGAAAACAAGAAGTTCATTCGCAGGATGGCAGAACAAGTTAGCACATGACAGAAAAATGCACATCAGCCTGATTCTATTCTCAATAGTGATTTCAGAGGGGGAGTTATTCCACAAAGTTTAGTGAATTGACTTGAGCTACATTTGATAATAAAAAATCAGAAGGGCTGACTTCATCACTGTTTCCGAGCTCTGAGGTGCATGAAAAGGGAAGATAGTTGCAATCACACCCTCCTCAGCACATCTGTAGCCCAGCAGACAACAGGAGCTGATGCAGATGCCACCCCTGTGGGGACATTAGCTGTCATATTTCCTAACCTTTGATGACACTGCATGCAAGCAGAGGATCTTGAGTTGAACCATCATTGTGTATTGCAAACAGGCCTTACAAGGAGTCCTGCAGCAATTTCGTGATGTGCCTGCCCTCATCCACCCTCCCACTGCACAGGACAGGTCTAAAAGTGTGAATTATCAATCCCAGGGACAGTTTGTTCAGGTGAAAAACTCAGGAGAAGACACTACAGCTGTAAACAGGTAGCCATTGGGCATGGATTCGTGTCAGGATATGTCCACCCATCTGGTATTGCTTTAAACTAACTTTCCTGGGTGCTGCCAGCAGTAGGGCAGGAACTCGATCCAAATGTCCTCTACCATGAAGGAAGCTCAGCCTGGACCCAGATTTGAAATCACTCATTTTCTGTAAACTAGACCCAATCAGATGACCAGGTCCAAATAATCCTTTTCCTTTCGGCTTCTAAGATGACCAGGGGTGAATCTGGATTATAGTTTGTCACTCTGTCCTGATCTTCCAGCCTACCAAACCTGATCTATATGATATGTAGGAATATGGAGGAATGGAACACAATGTTTGTTGGTACACATTTCTCTGCACTTACACAGGAGTCATATATACACAGCTTTACTGCCTGGCAAAGTCAGAAATGCACTTTCAATATCTTTTCTAAATAGAGATCCCTGAGAAAGGTTGGCCATCTCACTGCTGGAACATGCCTTTCCAGTGAAATGGCAAGTGAAATCCAGATGTAACTGGAATGTGAAACGGCTCTAACCTGTGCCATGATGGTGGTGGTATCTTCTTTGAGCCATTTCTCAGGGCTGCAGGTGCCCTCTTCCTTACTCACTCTTCCTAGCCACCTCCAGCCTTACAAGAGGAACATGTGATCTCTAGGTCACGAACTTTGCCAAGGATGTCTAGTTTGCTCTTCCAAAGCAGTTGGAAATTTCAGCCTGTTTTATCAGACTATTTTGTTTTTATCTGTTTATATCTAGACCAGTTTATGACTAGAAAACTTCGGTGGAAAGCATGACACATTTCTTACATAGTTCTCCTGATTTCTCAGAAGTCAAAGCTGTTTTCCAGAGACCTAATGGCATTAGAAATCAAAGTGTATCTGCTACATTCAGACTGAAAAAGCAAATTATTTTCTTCAGTTTAGGTCTCCTGATTAAATCTTGTCCAGTTTGTCAGTGCACTTCCAAGCCATATGTTAGAGGCCCAAAAGCGTGTTGAAGAACAGCCTGATGCCACAGTCTGCCCCAGCCAAGCTGGTCTTTCTAGATGTCACAGAAAACAAATCTGTTCCCTTCAGAACATGGGCTTTCCTCTCCTCGTTTCACCTCTGCCTGAGGCAGAAACTAGTGGTACTAACCACATCTCTCTCCTCTTTCACTTTCCTATTGCTAGCCATGCCCAATCCTTCCCTCATCATACCAGGGCCAATCTGCATGGAGCTTGATATCCCCATATTGCAGAGTGGGGCTGGGAAGAGATAACTGGTGGTGCACATGCATACCAGGATATACTTCAGGTAGCAGCTGTTTCAGTAAAGAGATTAGGTTTAAAGGTATGATGCCCTCTCCTCATATGCAGTGTGCATCATGCATAGCCCAGACTGAATCAGCCATTACCTGGAGGTGTTACCAGGCATTTGCAGCTCTGCTTCTGCCCTGAAGTGCTCTTCTAGAGGGTGTTTTCCACATCCAAAACTTTTAGCTCTGCAGTCCTCAAAACATAGTGCACTGTGGGTCTAGACACTGGAATCTTATCTGTAGAAGTTGGTGGTCACTGATAATTCAACCTCCTCTTCTTTAGCTGGCATTTGTCCTTAAATAAACAGTGTGCTTCCTCTTTCTCTCAATTAAATTGTGCAAATCAAGAGCGATTCCGGCTCAGTGTTGGCTTAAAACAGAAACCAAAGGCCAGGAATAATTTTTATTTGTAAGGAGAAGTTCATGGAGGAGCAAGGTGCCAGATCAGCAGCCCAAGAGACTACAGGATTTACTAAAAAGTGGCCTAATTCCCAGCAAAGTCCCCGTGCCTTGTGTTTCCTATTGCATGGCCCTGCACCTCCCAAAGGCTCCCTGCCAATAGGAAACACTAATCTCCTGCACGTAGGTAGGACTTCAGGCACGAGTGGTGCTGCAAAGCTTTCCAGAACAGGTGCACAGGGAGCTTAGCCCATGGCCTTGGCTGGGGGAGAGGTCGGTCCCCCCAGGCCCACCAGGTATCCATGCTCTTCTCCACCACTATGGCTATGGCCACCCCTCTGGCAAAGACTGGACCAAAGTCACCGAGTCCCTTCCTCAGCTCTCCCCCAACAGGGAAATGAAAAGAGAAAATAACAACAACAAAGGATGTAGCTGATGCTCTGCACTTATTATTAGCGGAGGAAGGGCTGGGATTAATCACCCCCACAGAAGCAGCTGTAAAGGATGGAAGTAGTTGATCAAAGTGGGCTTTGTTATTCCTGATGCATCATTCTGCTGAGCAATGAGAACTAGTGTGAGGCACTAGAGCTTCAAAAAGACTTTAATGACTCCAAGGCTCAAACCAAGGACACTGCTGGAACTAATCGAGAAGGAAATCCAGGGCAAGGTGGAAATGGTGGAAATGAGTGCTTTGGTACGAGGAATTTTTCCACATCTTTCATTTCCTAATTCCATACCTTTGAGGTAATAAAATTTGTAATGGCGGAAAGAAAAATAGTGGGACAATGGGAAATGTTCCTCTGTGGGATGGGGCTACGTGTGGCTTGGCTACACCTGATTGCTGCACTGCTATTGTGAGGGGAGCAGAGGGCAAAGGATCCACACTATTTCACACTCCTGAGGTATGACAAAACTCTGGTCCCTCTGCCTCCTCCATCCCAGAATAATTCCTCCTATTTCTGGGCAATCGCTGAGCCCCTCTGAGGAGGCTCCCTTTCCTCCTCACTGGACAAACAGATGCACAACAAGCACCTTCTGCATCCTTGGAGTGTGTAGCCTTGGCATGGTGCCTCTGTTAGCTGTGGGGACAACAAGCCACCCTGTGCTGCTGCTGGGGACTGTAGTAGAAAGCCATGACTGGGTCTGAAGAACCTCTGCATTCCCTGTGGGAATGAGCCCTGGGGAGCTGCCTTGTCCACTCTCAAATTGCACTGACTTGGTGAAGCTCTACTAAACATAAGCACTGCCCTATGTCTGCAAGGCAGCTCTGACCATAAATTGGAAAAGAAATACATGCTCTAAGGGGTTTCTTTGTTTTTGACACATCCACCATGTCCTTCTCTCATCTCTTTCCTTCCTTCCTTGTTTCTGTTTATAGAGCAAATGGATCCAAAAGAGCATTTCCTACTGAGTAGTGCTACCTTTTCTGAGACAGTCAAGGATATGCTGCCCAGAAGTAGCTTTTTCTCCTGCTAACAAAGTATTGCTCCTCTTCTGAAAGAAAGTCCACAAGCATGTTCACATCCATATGGACACAGAGTCTATCAGAGCTCATTAGCATCCTCACTGGGTGAATGACTTGGTGTTTTCCATAGATCTTGACTGCCATGGAGAAGGGAAGGCATCTCTGGGGAGTTCAGATGCAAAGTTTCATCTATAGACACAAACTGCTCTAAAAGCCCTATGCCAAGTCAGCAGCCCTGCAGAGCTTCACCCCTACTCATACATCATGTGGTTCCTCTGCCTTCAAATGGCACATGATTTCCTGAGTGAGGAAAGAGTAAAACGTGTTTCAGACTCAGTAAGCAGAGTGCTGGGTGTTAGTGCATCCTGAATTGATAATCTGGTGGGGGGTGTCCTTCTGGCAAAAACCACAGCACAACGCTATGTGCTAGGCAGGCACCTCTCCTGCCAGGATGTTTGGGTGTAATACTGGGTATGCTGGATAGCAATGGAACTGTTAAAGTAATGCCCTCCATGAGCAGTAGCAGGGTTTGGAAGCATCAGACCTGATGCTGAGCTCTCTCCTGTTGGCTTTCCACAAACCTGGTCAGACCTGAGCAGAAAACTCAGATCTTCCAAGGCATGGTATG
This sequence comes from Daphoenositta chrysoptera, assembly GCA_013397915.1. NCBI lineage: Eukaryota > Metazoa > Chordata > Aves > Passeriformes > Daphoenositta > Daphoenositta chrysoptera. The sequence continues at coordinate 2,031,846 of VZRO01007291.1, read as the reverse complement.
GACACTTGGAGCAGCAGCCAAGAAGATGGATGGAAGCAGGAGGCCTAAGGATACAGTGGACTTCAGTCCACTTTTAAGTCTACTGCTCAGCTCACTGTATGTACTTAGTTGTTGCTCTCTTTTGCTCAGCTGAGTGGAGGACAGCAGTACTTTCTCCTGCCCGATCCATTGCCTCCTCTCACTGCTCTTACCAGAAAACACCAGAGAAACACAAGCATCAGGGAGTATCTTCTGTGTTATTTTCTCCCTCTGTTTCCAGCAAAGACCTATGGCTCTGTTTCTTGTCAGTTTTGGCAGGAAGAATCCAATGTGCATTTTGTGGTTAAAAGTCAAAACTGAAAGCATATCCCTCCCTTCCCCTTCCCCAAATCCAGCAGCTGTTGAGTCAGCTGTTTTGCTTTCTCAGCTTAAACATGCAGCAGCATATTCTGGTGAGGGGCAAAACAAATAAGCCTCTGGAGTAGAATGATGGGATGAGAAATGGAGAATTAGGACCACGTGCCTCAAGAGGGAATATGACACCCTGCGTGATGGCCAGGGAACTTGCATCTTGACTGTCAAAGCATTCTCAATGCCACATGGGCTTGGGGACACAGTGAGCTTTCCTAAGTCACTTTGTGCTGGGTGTGATATGTGCAAGGCAGGAGCTGCTTGGCAGAAGAGGAGTATGTGCATCTTTGATGGAGGAAAACTACTGCAGGGAAATATTCTGCTGTACTTGATGCAGATGGGACTCCACAATCTACCTCCTCCAAAGTCGTTGTGCTTGCTTTTGGCTTTCATGAAGGGATGGTGCCTTGTCTTGCTTATGAAACAGCATCCTCCTGTAGCAGCCATGCACTGTGACTCAGTGTGTGCTTCCTCTCTTTCAGCCTGCTTTTGCACTCCTCTACAATGGGCAAGGTGGACCTGGCCTGAGCCCAGCTGTCTCTGTCCCTGGGGATGTGACATTAGCTGGGGTAGGGAACTGCTATGGCTGTATCCCCTTCCTCTTGCTGTGGAGATATTCCCTGGGGGAGCACCTGATTAGTGTTGTAAGAGCATCAGGACAGGCTGAGCTTCTCCTCTTCTCCTGTGTTCTGCAAAAGGTTGAGGAAGCCAGGTGTCTCCAGCCCCAGTGAGCAAAGGAACTTGGTATCTGCTGCTCCCCTACTGCTTCTGGGGAGAGTTGGGGTTCCAGGGATGGGTTGGAGGAACCAGAGCCCCACAGCCTCAGCAAGTCCAGCTGAGTGGCTGGGATGTGGCATGCTGAGAGGGAATTGCCTCTGTTATTTCAACACAAATGAATTCAGAAATTCAGTTTCTGGCGATGTCCTGAACTCTGCCCACAGTGTCACCAGCACCCCAGCTCTGACAAAACAAGTGCAGAAACCTGGCCTAAGAAAAACCCCAAAGCCCTCCCCAGCAGCAGCCACAGGCTTGCACCCAGCTTCACACCATCACCTTCCTTCAGCCCCTGGTATCCAGGTATCAGCTCTGTTTAGACAAACTTGGCTAAACTGTTCCACTGCAGAGCCACCAGCTAACATCATCACACAGGGATCACTGTAGTCCCACCTCTGCCCTCGACAGGCAGCCCTCCAGAGACAGGCAAAAGTGAAGGCAATGCACATGGGCATTCAGCTAGACTGGCATTGGTTCCCAAGAAAACATCTGGACATTTAAAATATTCATCCTGGTTGGAAGCTGCATCAAGGAAGGCAGGAGCATTTTTGTCTCTCAGAGCAGGGGCTTGGGGGGCATCCTGAGGGCAGCAGCTTTCATACATGTCTAAGAATGCTCTGTCTGGCATCCATCCACCTGGATTCCTACACATTTGGAAGATGTGTAGGGCTGATAAGGCTGATTTCTTCCCAAAATAACTATGAGCAGTGGAGCTGTGTGAAAAAAGAAGATGTTTGTATTTTGAAAACATCTTCCTGGGAGGTCTTCTTATTTTCTCCTTCTTTCCTTTTTTTTGCTTTTTGTTTTTACCTTCACGGTGGAGAGGGCACAGCATGAATCACATGAAAAAGCCAGCGGATCTGAGACAGAAACTGATGGGAAGGGGGAGTATGGGCAGTGAAGTGGATTTTATAGAGTGGGAGAGAAAAGCAAATATGGCCAAGAAAGTTAATGCCAGTGACAAATTAAGGCAAGTCCAGATGGATCAGCTTCACTACATGTTCTAGGCTGAGTGTAATGGGAAATATTCATTTGGGGTCAGTTTGGCAAAGGCCAGGCCATGGGCAAGTCCCTCAGTACAAAGGAGACTGCAGCTCCTTCCCATCCCTTGACTAGTGCGTACTCCCAAGCTACAATCTTGAAAACTGTAGCTATTTCACAGTCTGCTGGCTGCCCACCCAGCAGGCAGCTTCCCCAGTACAAAGGGACCTCCTTTCCCAGCAGAGTTCCTGGTCTCACGGAGCAGCGCAAACACCCAGGATCCAGAAAGCAAAACTGCTGGTTTCAGCTGGCCTGATGAAAATGCCCTGCTGCTGCGTGGGAAGTCCCGGTGGGCGCAGCACAGCGAGCAGGTCCTGCAGCAGCGTGGGGCAGCAGTGCGATGAGTCTGGGTGGCTGCGCTTTGTTGACCTTTGTCAAGAGGCAGAGTGAGGAGTGGGCACATGCATGGTCACAGAGAAGAAATAAGGGTTATGGAGGCAGCATGCCTGCAGGAGCTGGTGTTTCTGTCTCTCCACAGAGAGGTGTACTCAGGGTTTGGGGCTCAGAGAGAGCACAGCTTCTTTGGGTGTAGCTGCAGATCAAGCAAGCGGGGCTTGGGGCTTGCATACCACTGCTGCCTTTCATACCTTACGGCTGTTCTGGATTGCTGTGACAGAAGCAAGAGGACTGGACATGGTCCCTTGGTGCCAGCAAGTGTCATACAAACACCCAGAGTGAGCTGTGGTACTGCGTGCTCCCTCCTCTGGACTGGCAGAAGGCTTGTGCCTTCACTGGGGCCACCAACACAGCCCATCTCCTTCTAACTCGACCTTTGCTGTGGCCTGCTCTGAGCAGCCCTGTGGGGCTGCTGCAGTGACCCTGCAGCCTTTTGAGCCGTACTTAGTGAGGTTAATATTCATCTCCCGCGGGGCAGTTGCTGAGTGACTCCCACAACATGACATGTGATGAAAGCCCAGGTCAGGGCAGCTCTGACCTGGCCACCCAGAGCTCAGCCGGCAGAGAAAGACCAAGCCTCCCAAGACTGTGCTGCTGACAGACCCTGAGCCTCCAGTGCTGGGACCGAGGAGCTAAAGCACTGTATGGGCACCTCCAAGACCCGTAAGGCTGTGTCTGTGCTGTTTCTTGAGGGGTCTCTTCGCTGCCCAAAGAGAACAAGACCAATGCTGCCCTAGCCTGAATATCATCAGAGCAAAGGGGACTAGATCTGCATGTCCCCAGTGTGAGGATTCCCCAGCTCAGGGACCAAGGGCACACAGCACCCCCAGCCATCAGGCTGCTGCTGAAAAAGGCATCCCAGAGCTGCCTGGGCACAACACACAGTGTTCAGAGTAACAACACTTGGCTGACTGCTCAGCTGGCTACTCGTGGAGGAGGCAAAGAGGAAGCCTGCTGCTGTAGCAGACATGGTGTAGCTAAGGCAGGATCCTGCTGGAGAGAGAGGCAGAGGGTCACCTGCCGGGTTGTATTTCAGCACCGCACACTGCTTTAGTCTCTTATCCCTAGCTCTGCGGCACACCCCCAGCACAAAGGATTTGACACCAGGTGATTATCTGAAACTAGAGACACATGATGTTGGTGCATCTCTGGTTACAGATATTATACCCAAGCCTTTGCTCTTAGTGATCATGAGCGTGTTGCCTTGTGGTTTGGTTTTTTTGTTTTCTTACATAATTAATACAGTGAAATGAAAATACTGTCCACATAACTGTGAGGCTGACTGATGCCCAAACATAACTATTATTCCATTTTAAGGTGACAGTTGTGTGAGGTAGTCTTCACTTTTAATTATTCATGTCTTGAACATGGCATAGCTGAACACATCTGCTTGGGGCTTCTCCAATTATCCACTATTGTCTGTTTCTGGACCTGAGGCTTCCCCAAGGTTGGAGCAGAAATACTCACCAGCTGCCTGAACTACACAGATGTTGCACATCTGTTTGACAGTGTTTACTATTTGCAGGACTCTTTTAAATAAATAATGCTTTCAATCTGAATGTTTGTCATCTTGATCAAGATAGCTTCCCCAAGCTCTGCTCCTAGGACAGGAGGAGAAGCAAAAAAAAAAAGAAAGGAGGAGAGAAGCAAACAGACAAGAAAGGAAGAAAGATGGAGATGAGAGCCAAACTGAGCTGCACACTATCTCATGGTTTATTAACATCTGATTAACATAATGAATATTCAGCCCTATTATTTTCTTATTGGTCCTCTTTGCATAGTATGTTAAGTATGAAAAGTTTCTTCTGTGTGTTTTTTCATTGCAAACTTTGCCCCTGGAGAAATTATTTTCAGAAGAGTCTAAGACTAAGGATTAGGTGATTAAAAAAAAAAAAAAAAGAAAAGGAAAATATGTTGCAAGACTGTTCACTGTTCTTTGCGTGTCTCATAAAATCCAAAGCCAAACAATTCCTGTCATACATCTAAAACTTACAGGGGACTGCTGACCAGGGTACGGTTTTAAAATATGTGTGTTCTCTGAGTCTTTTCTTATCTTTACATGGCAGAAGTGCTACATTTCAATGCGCCAATATCTAACCCCCTGGTTAAATTTATTTTGAAGATTATTTAAGAGGTGGATGTCAAAGTGAAAACGGCACTGTCTTGGAGTCCAGCCAACTTCTGTGGCTGAAATGCAGATCAGCACAAACACCCACGCCCCTCTCAGCCTTGTGATTTGCCCCTGGGGCAGAGCTGGAAAGAGATGCGGGGAATTGCTCCTGAAAGCTCCAGGCTCCCGGGATGGTGGCGGGATGCCATGCGGCACCTCGGTGAGGCCAGGTGGGCTCTCCCCTGGTGCTGCCTGGGGGAGGCCTCCGGCATGGCCGCCCTGCAGCCGCGACCAGCCGTCGTTCAGTAAATCATCCAGACCGAGGGAGGCTCCGACCGAGGGGGGAGGAAGAGGAACCACAAGCGTTGATTTAATTTTTTAAAGCCCTGACACTCTGGCTCGAGGTAGCCACGGGCCCACGTGAGGACCCTTGGTCTGCGGAAAGTTGTGTCCCTCTCCCGTTGCCCACAGGGGGTCCAAGAGCCGCCCACCATTCACGACCCCTGCTCAGGGATCCTCATCCTCCGGTTTCTTCACGGGAGAGAGGAACCTGCATTGCGTGATGGTGGCAAAGCACATCGACAGCTTTAGTGTGCGATTGAGGGGTGCATCCCATGCCACTCATCCCTGCTCCCCGCCGCTGCCCCAAGCAAGAAGAGTGGGGGCCAGAGCTGTGCACTGGGAATGTCTCTGGGCATTTTTCTCTTCAGATCAATGGGCGCTTTTTTTTTTCGGGAGGGAAAAAAAAGGAGCGGAGGAGCAGCTCGCCAGTGGCAGCCGGAGGGGGCCGCGGGGGCCTGCTGCCAAGGCAAACAAGGAAGCCACCTGATGTGACTGGGGTCAGATAAGAGAGCCGTCACTTCAGGAGCAGGTGCTTCCTGCGCTGCTCCCCGGCCCGGCCCGCTGCCCGCTGCCCCTGCCTGCCGCAGACAGGCGCCCGTGTGTGCCGGGCTCGGCCCTGCGGCTCCCCTGGGAGCGTGGGGTCCCGCAGGGACGGGATGGCCACCTGCCACTGACACCCGCAGTCATGGGGAGCGAGGGGTCCCGCAGGGAGGGGATGGCCACATGCCACTGACACCCGCAGTCATGGGGAGCGAGGGATCCCGCAGGGAGGGGATGGCCACATGCCACTGACACCCGCAGTCATGGGGAGCGAGGGATCCCGGAGGGACGGGATGGCCACATGCCACTGACACCCGCGGTCATGGGGAGCGAGGGAAGGAGCGTGGGTGCGGCAGGGAGCGGTGGGAATGGCCGGCTGGGGATGCCGGCCTGCCTGGCCTCACCCAGGGATGAAGATTATGAGAGAGGTTTTTGGAGGCATCCCAGAGAAGGAAACTGGGTGTCTGAAGAACATCTGGGCTGGCTCTCCACCGTAAACATGAAGTAAACTTTGTAAGATGGTAAGCCGGGACTGGGAGAGCCTGGGGATAGTTTTTGTACCTGCAGGGTCTAGATAAAATCAGCCAAGGGTTTCAGGAGCTGGTTTCCCTCTTCTTCATATAGCTGAAGGAAGTGGTGCAGGGTAGGGCCTTGCCTGAAAGTGCCCCAGAGAGGCCCAGGTGCATGAGGGACTGCCTGGGGCACCCAGAGCCAGCCCCCCAGCCTGGGACAGCCCATGTTGTTCCTTGCCCAAAGGCACGGCAGGGGTCTAGCTGCCAGGGGCCCCACAGCCAGCAGGAGGATCCACTGCAGGATTAGGTGGTGCTCCATTTCGTGACAGTAGCTTTCTCTGTATGAGCAATATCAATCATATTTGTAAGAAAGGGTGAGGTCAGCACTTCTTTTGGGGTCCGTATGTAAACTGTGCTTCAGCAACTGTGTTCTTTGTTTATTGCTGTCTCTCTTTTTTCCTGCTTGATAAAGCTACATTTACTGGAGAACATGGCTCCCCCTCCCTTTAAAGGTACTGAAATGTTTCCAAACCTGTATGAAGATGAACGGAGGGATTAAATAGGAAACCCAGAAGGTGTTTTTCCCTTCCCTGTGCACAGCCAAGATGGGAACACCACTATTCAAGTGAGAAGCTAGGGCCAGGTCTGGTTAGGAGGCTGTGCAGCTATGTAGTCACCCTGTGCCATGGTCTGTAGCACATCACACAAGGCCACTACAGAACAGGGGCTGCATGCCCCGGTAGCCATGTCCTCACTCTCCCCTCTAAGAAATCCACAGCTGACGGAAAATGTATGGGGAGAGGGGAACATGTTTGGGAACATATGCAGTGCAGCTCCCTTATGATGTAGGCATGTGATGTTGTCCTCCAAGATATGGAAGAGAAGCAGGCCACAGAGAACAGCAGGTGGCATCTACTGATGAGTTGGTCTTAACTGGGCATAAACTGACTGATGACACCTTTTTGTTCAGCACGTTAGCATGTTACTATGCCACTTTCTAGTAGAAAGAGAAGATCTGTAGTCTCCTAGAAATGGGCAGAAGGGCCCTTAGGATAAATCCGGTCCCAGCCATGACTAAAGGTGGGCTCCTAATTGCTGAGGTTATGCTTGGGTTTGCATGAAATAATGAGAAAGCATTTTCATGAAGAATGCTTGCTAGTGGCTACAGTAGAACTCAAGGTTTGAGGACCATGTCTATTCCCCATCTCTGTCACTGCTTTGCCTTGTGAATTTGGATGTCAGCTTTGCAAAAGAATGGTGATAAAATAATTGCCTACCATAATGTGGTGGTTTCAGGCTTCACTGATTACTTAGTCCCTAGAACGTAAAAATGCAACTCAATTGTGAATAGTAAAGGGAAGTTGTTCAGATGTGAATGGGTTAATGCTCTTAAGCTCGAAGCCCTCAGTAATTAATTAGCACAAGATGAAGTAGTGGAACAGGGCAGAGCTAAGAGGAGATTTGTACCTGAGGGCTCTCTACTGGCTGATGAGCAAGCAGATCAGAAAGGCCAGATGTAACCATTACAAATACAATTGTACTTAGAATGTCAGAAATTTCCAAAACAGGCAGAAAAGCCATTGTATTCCATAGTGCTCAAATGCCACAGCACTCGGGAAGCCCGGCATGTATTCCTCTGATCACGCAGGCACATCAATGGCATCTCTGCTGGATCATGTTTCCTAAGGGGTCTACTTCAGCTCTAGACCATGCTATTTGCCTTGCAGAGCCTTGGGGGGCCAGCAGTTTGCTCTATCAACCCATCAGCCATATCTGCTGTGTGCATCTCTTGCTTGGGGTGGGCTAGTGCTGTGGCTGAATGTACTTTTTGGTATCAAGTTCTGGTTGAAAGACTTTCCCTCTGAAGGCAACAAGTTCTGTGTCCTGTCTGCAACCAGCCTTAGGACCATAAAAGCACGCACTTGGCAGAAGAAAACTTCCAGAGGGCACATTGTATAACAGAGCACAGAGCAGAGGCACCTAAGCAAGCTCCAAGTGTATAAACCTTTGTCAAAATGCAGCCTAAGGGAAAGAGCTTGGGGTTGACTGTGGGCAAGTGAACTCACCTAAGATGAAAGCCCCAGCTTTTTCACCCTAGGTCTGAGGAGAGCCTGTGCCTCAGCCTTCTCCAGTCTAGCTTTCCATGCGTGTCCCTTGCTCTAAACCTTGATACATTGGTACCTGATACCCCCAGCTGTGCTATCTTCCCCTCACAGTCTCTCCTTTAAAGAGTTGCTCCTGTGTATTATCTGTGGTCGCTTCCTTTCTGCTCCGTTCCCAAACACCAGGTCTATTCTTGGAACGTCCGGCTAGAGCGCTTGTATTGACGTCAAAATTACTCAACAGTTATTGTCAGGAAGGACTTGATTTGCATTTGAATAGGGTGGCTTTTTAATGTCTCAGAAATAAGATGCTGTTGGGGACAATGTCTGGAAAGATTCCCCAAGGTAAATGTAAGGAGGCAAATTTCATGCACGTCTCTTCTTCTAAAGACTTCTCCAGTAGAATAAGAATGTGGAATAAACCAATCCGTGTGCAGTGGAAAAATATGGCTGCTTTCTCCCAAAATCCCCTTCCTGCACTCTGTCCTCAAGGCCTGGCAGAGAGACCACAGTACTGCTCTGGCTTCCTGCTGGGGAGGAACTGCAGAGCTCACAGGCCCCTCTTAGAAATACTGTGGCAAATGTGAGCCAGTCACTCATGGATGTTGCTAAGGAGGAGGGGAAATGGAGGCTTAATGGGGATTTTCCTGTAAAATAAGTGACCGGCATGATTCTCTATTTTGACACCAAGAACCTAGGTTTGGATGCACCGTGATCAGTCTGTCTCCCAGAATGGTTCCCCAGGTAAAGGGTGGGCAGGGAATAGGAAGGTCTTAGCAAGAGTATCGTTGTATCAATGCTCAAATCATGGACCGTGAAGCCTCCTCAGCCTTTCACATGCCTGAGGAGTCACTGTTATGTCCCTTGGTGTTTGCTGTGAGGCTGGTGCCTCAGATGAAACCTTAACACCATGATCTTGTCTGTGCATGAGTGTTAACAGAGCCAATTAGCAGCATTTGGCGAAACTAATGAATGCAAGTTATAACTTAAAGCTTGCTAACTAAAAGAAGTCGCTGCAGGGAAAACACTAACTCAACCCATGGGACAGGATTGCAAGCTTTATCATATCAGGGTTTTTTTATTACACTCATGCCTAGGTTTTACTGTATTCATATAGCTGGATGTCCAGTGGTTTTGTCTGTGTCCATGATGGTAAGTAGAAAGTTTCTCACCAGCTAGAAACTGAAATGTCCCTTCTCCATCAGCAGTAGGGGACTCGGTGCTGTTCTGCTCCTGCCAGTTCCCTGTGAAGCAGACAGTTCTTTAATGCAGATATGCTCACATTTGGTGAAAAGGAGCAGGGGGTCACACAGGGTTACATGAATTATTATCACCTAATAGCCTGGGCTTTAGTCTCCCTAGTATGAGAACTCGAATGGATGCTGCTCCTCTGCTGGGGCAGATACATCCTGGGACTCACACAGTTGGCTCTGATCTGTGCTAAGCAGCTATGCCAGTGGAGGTTGAGCCTTTGGCTGTTGCATGATCACTTGATCCTGCTGTGCCTCATGTCCCCATTGCAGATGGGGATGACAGGGTTCTTGTACACAAGGGTAATAGATGCCTTGTAAGTACCTATTCAAGTGGTACCAGTGTGCAACCTGAGATGTCAACAACTTTTACCAGAAAAAAAGCAGGGTGCTAAGCAGTTCTTCAGAGCTGTCCTAGGATTCTGCATCCTTCCCAGACACACAGCTCCAAGGGCCTCCTGTGCTGGGACTGCCCAAATTACACTATTGAGGTAACCAGAGTTGAAAATCAAAGCTCAATTTTCTGTTCCAGCTCTTCCTTGCTCCTCACCCAGCCATTTCAGCAATGTACTCAGGGCAACAAGCCAAGGTCTTATTTTCTATCAGGCTGTTACCAAGAAGGATGTGAAGCTTCCCAGGCTCAGGCTGATTGCATGTTTGTGCTGAACAGTGCCCCTGTTTACAGATAAACAGACCATGGTCCCATCCGTGTGCTGTGCTCATAGTGGCGTGGGCTGGGCTGACCTCCTACTGCACCTCCCAGATCTTCCGCTCACCCGCCTTTCCACTGCTGGAGGTATTGCTATGTCTGTTTTCCCTTTTGAGTGTCTCTGGGGAGGTGAACTTTAAGTCCTGCCTAAATTGTGCTGGACTTGCTGGCAGAGACACTGCCTTGGCTCAATTGTCCAGCCAGACCCTCCAGGGAGTGTTGTGGGTCAGCACTGCCCATGACAGTGTTGGGAGCTGCACCTGGCAGAGGGAGGGCTAGTGCACTCACAGGGTCACAGGACTTTCCACTGCAGATGTCAGATCCATGAGGGACACCAAAATCAATGCCACCATTCAATCAGCAGGCAAGAGTCAACCAGCCTGGCTCACAGCAGCTGCTCCTTTGAAAGTCCCTCTGGCCTGGACAGAAGGGACACCTGCCAGGGGCCAAGTGGCAGACAGCATCTGTACCTGCTCCAAAGGAGTGCTCCAAGAAAGTGCCCTTCCTCTGGTGCCAGAAGGCCACTAATAGCTTGTATGTGACTGAGGACACTGCTGTGCTTTGGGAGTGGGTATCTCCAAAACACCCATCACCCAACTGTCCTTCCTATCCTTCCCTGACATCCTTAGGTTAACTACTACTTGACTAGATGCCTTAAAGGCAGCTTGGTGAGGAAAATCCATGTGGCAGGGGAAGAAGGGCACATTCCCAGCTAAAACATCCATGTTCGGCCCAGTTTGCAGGGGAAGGATTCCAAAATGCTCATGGAGAACACATTTGACTGGCTAGACTCAGATCCCACTTGCGGTATCCCTACCACCCTTTGCAAAATGCACCCAGCTCCCTGACCCATCCCATCTTTAATGTCTCTTTCACTAATCCATGCTGCGTCAGCTACAGACTCTGGGGGATGAGACATTGCACAGCCTAGTATGTTCTGTGTAGCTGAGAAATATTTACTGCTTGTTAAACCAGAGCCTCTTGTTTTATTGCAGGCCAAAGAGATTCTCATCCCTAACCTCTTCCTGTACTTTTCCCTGGTAGTTGTGTGTCATGCACAGAGAGCGCAGCGCTGTCAGACCGACCACACGCAATATGTCAGGTTGAGGTTTTGTTTCGATTTACCTTCTTTCATAGCACGATGCAGCTCTGGCTCAGTTTTGGCTGTAGGAAGCAGATGCACCCCATCCCAAGGACAGAACACGGCATGTTTAACCCCTCCACTGCGGTCTGTCGGCAGCAGGCGGATGGCGTGAGCACCCTGACTCATGGTGTGGAGATGGGGATGGGAACTGAGCCTAAATTCGGTTTGGCTCACCCAACTCTGGCCCTGGCGGGGCTGACGTGACACTGCTGCGGGGAAGCTGACGTGACTGGGGTCTGCACTGGCCTGGACGCAGTGGGCTTTAGGGGAAGGCCACACTTCTGGGCCCCCAGCGAGGTCTGATGGGGCAGCACTGGGGCAGGTCTTGCTGCAGCCTGCACTGGCACTGGCAGTGGCAGCAGGGAAGTCCAGGCAGCCAAAGTTTCTGCTGCCATGGAGGGTGCCTCACGTGAGGAACAGCTGAGAAGCCCGACTGGGTGAAAGCCAGCAGGATGGCACTGCAGCAGGGGAAGGCAACAGAAGAAAGCATCTAAGGAAGACCATAAGCGGACAAGGGATGTTCACTGACACTGCCCATGTCCAGGGAGAAACCAAGAGATGCCCCAATTCTGCAGCAGCTGGCAATCCCCTGTGCATTTCCCAAAACTTTCAAACTAATATTGTAAATATGAGCTTGGGAATTGAGGGGTTTAATGTAATGTGCCAAAGCAAGCAAATTCAACAAATACCAGAAAATAATATGTTGCATCATTTTGCTTAGGAATGTGAAACTAGCATCCAAGGGAGACTTCAGAATGCTGCAAGATTTTTTTTGCCTGTGGTTTGATAGCTCAGTATTGGTCAGATCACTTGCTTATCAAAAGCTTGAGGCTACTAGCAAGCCAGTGAAATGGTGCATTAATCCACCTGAACGTCTTGCTCAATGGAAGTCGGGATCTCAAAGCCCAGTTATTTGCTTACTGACTGCTAGTTTAAACCAGTTCATTTGAGCTCATTTGAATGACTAGAATAATGATTTCTTGAAAGAAGAGAATTAGATAGGAAGGAAAAGAAGTTATCTACTGGTTGTGCAGTTTTATACCAGTTGACATATAACTGATAACTCTGGAAGTGTAGGATAAGTGCTCTGTGGAGTAATTAATTTATATAACAATGGAGAGTAGTTTGTAGACTTTCAAATATCTTCTGGGAACATTGCCAAAAGCATGCACTGAACACTGATGTCTTCAAAGGCTGCCTGATGTCTGAACCTGGCTCTAGGTGTCTGCCCTAAATGCTCTTCACAAGGGGTCTGTACTGCCAAGCCCTGGGCCATTCATTGCTTTTCTTTCTCCAGCACAACTTAGGGTAGGAATTCCCTCAGCTGGTCTTTCTGGCCAACCAGTGTCTTGGATGATAAGTGTTTTAACTTTTCAAATTTGCAAGGAAGGCTAGCAAATGATTTCTTATGAGCAACAACAATGAGCGATTTCCTCCATCCTGTGCTCTCTTTGATGAATGTTTTTAAAAACGTAGTCAGCATCTGATCTTTCAGGTCAATGTTCAGCCTGCTTTTCCTTTAATTTTGCCCAAATCACTCCTTTGGTGCCCACAAAAACAAACTGCACAAAACTCCGAAAGGGGACGTGTGTTCATTCAGCCTTTCTCAGTAATGCTGACTAGAGCAGCATTCTCCCAGTGTTCATGAGCTTTTCTCCAGTGGCACTGAAAGCTACAATGGATTGGCTGGTGAATCCACTATCACAAACTTTTCAATAGGCTTTCAATTAGTTAATTTAAATTTTTGGTTTTGCTTAAAGTGCAAGGCATTTCCCAGGCTTTAGTCCTTTTGTGTTTGGTTGGTGTCTCCTGTGCATGTTGGATTTTTTTCTGGATTTATGGTATTTTTAGTGTATCCCTTTGTTCATTATTAGTGATTCACTATAAACATTTCTGCCAGAAATAAAACTGGGTGTAAAAATTCTGAAAATATTTCAAATTTTGTTTGTGCAAATAATGATTCATTAAAAATAAAGATTTGCAGAGCAATTTGAGTTCCAAGATACTCTGTGGGGTAGATTTCCCAAGTCTCTGGTGAAAACTAGCTAAAAAAATCTACATGTGTTTGCACCATGTGGAAGGTGCTCTTGAAGTTCCTGAGTCCCTGTAGCTCAGGTGCTCTGAACTGTTCTGACCTGCTCCCCTCTGCCATGGTCTGCTTTTGTCAGGACTCAGGACAGACAAGCTGGGCTGTGTCCAGCTCTGCTCCTTCTTGCTCCATGAAACTGAGAGATGAGGAGCCCAGAGCACACTCTGACATACTTTAACCCTTCAGTCTCTCCGGTTGCATCTAGACTTTTCCCAGATTAGTAAATAGGTTAGTGGCTGGGAGGTCAGTGTCTTCACCTCATTCTAGGATATGAACCCAAATCTCAGTCCCACATGTGTACCTGTTCTCATTTTTGTGTTGAGGCAACAGAAAGGAAAGAAAGAGTTGGATTATTTCTCATTATATTTTTCTGAAGGTCTCATGTTTTTTATTCTGACACAAATAGCAATAATAGCATTTTTGAAATCTCAAATATTTTCACAAGAATGTGAAAACCCCTGTCTCCAGTTTACACCTTGCTACTGGGAAAATTTATTACTCTCAACTTCCTCAGCAGAGCATTACATTTCTGTAATGGCATTATCTGAGGATCCCTTGTTACCTCTCATGCTGGTATTACTTTACTTTTTTGAACGGACATTTTTCTATCTCTTTTTCCTGAGCACTTCTAGGGATTGTTGTTTGATTTCTTTCCTTATTTTCACCAAAACCCCTTTATTTTAGTCATCTCTGCTTTACCTTTGCTTCTTGGGAAACCAGATAGACTTACCAAGCTGTCACAGACACCATAATGTGGGAAGAAGTGTGTTACATGACGATGAGTTTTTGCTGACTTCTTGAAATGACTTTACGTCTTGCAGCAGCTAAGAATTGTTATTCAGTCTGATTTTAATTCATTGTCCCAATGTCCTGTCTATTATTTTTTTCTTAGCAGTTTTCCTGGAGATTTGAAGTGTTTTGTTCCACTTACATTTCATCTCCAGTTTTACAGTTCACCAATTTCAGAGCCTTCTGGATCCAGCTGGCTGTGAGCTCTGAAAACCTGGAGACCTGATGTAAACCTATTTCAGTACATCAATGACCAGTCTGGATCCTGTCCCCTCCATCTGGAAAACTCCTGACTAATCCTGCTGTAGGCGTACATTTGGGGAAAGTGGTGATGTCCTTCCAGACATATCTGTCCCATCTCTCCAAGCCTGTTGTTCCAGGTTGCTCTTAACATCTTCATCTTTGTAATTCATGTTCCTATTACTGAGCAGGTGTCCTTAGGAATATACCATCCAGGTTATGCATCAGGCTGCAGGGTTAGTTTCTGAGCTCATTCTCGGAGCAGGCTCCCAGTGTGCCACATTCAAAATGGCCATTTTCTTGAAACCTTTACAAAATCTAACTCAGAGTAACCCGATACAAGTTAGCCCCCCATCCATGATCAGCTTGTTCCCTTGGAAGCCCACAGGAATGCTGAGCCTTAGGCATGGTGACTGTCTTACCTCCCAATAAATTATTACTTTTTTTTTTCATTTTTAAATCACATTAACATTTACTTGTGTGATATCAAGATCTGATGCTTTCACTTTGGACTTTGCTGAATGAGCAAGGTTTGAATGGGAATGGAGACACCCCTCACCCCCCAAGCCCTCTCCATCTCTAGAGGAGAGTGTTGCAGCAGGGGCTGAGCCTCACACCCAGGGCCTCATTCTCCAGGAGGCAACACCACCAGAGGCCTTGCGAGAGCACGCTGTGCCCAAAAACACCGGTGGGAAAAGAAAGCCGGCTCCTCTGGCTGCAGACACAATGCTTTGGAGAATTCAGCACCTCGACAGTTAACACTGCACGTACAGTTCACAACCCCCGGTACCTTCCAAGTGTGGCTAATCACTCACAGCCCTCCTCAGCCCTCCTGCCATTGACATGGCCTTTCTCTTTATAGCTCTGCTAGAGCGTGTTCAAGTTTCTGTCAGAACCAGAAACATGCCACACGCTGCTTTAATCCCTTTAGCAGTGCACAGTCACAAGCAGCTCTCCAATAAAAGAGTGAGTGCCACCCCTGAACTTCGCTAATTTGTCACAGTCAACAGGATTTTTTTGCCTCTCTTTCACAGCACAGCAGTAACTTAACAAGCCTTTGATGCGCAGGCTGGTCCCTGTCGCATCTACAGACTGACAAAAGTGCTGAGGGAGGCAGCGGACAAGGGATGCTCAACTACAGAGTGAAAACAAACTTCCATCTTAGCCCTCCCCATCACCCCCTCAGCAGAGGAAGAAAAGGAAGGGTGAGGAGGAGCTCTTTCCTAAACCACCTTTGAGGCTCCCCCTAAATGCAGTTTGGGTGCTTCTGTTTGAGTACTTCAGTTTGGGCGCTTCCTACAAGGCAAGAGGCCACCCCCTTCCCTCCATCCCCACCCTCTGGCAGCCTGGCAGGGAATAAAGCACCCTCGGTCTGGTTCTGTCATCCTGGCAAAGCAGCAGGGCCTGGGACTCCCCAGGTCACCCCTGTTAGGTTTACAATTTGTAAACGCTTAGGCAGGTGGGCCTGGCTAGTTCCACAGAAATGCCATACAGGATACAGCAGGGACCCTGCTGAGCAACATACTTTTTCCTTTGCATCTTGCAAATTGCAGCCAGCAGACCTGCTGCAGCGTGTTGCAAACCTGTGTTTTCCTCCTGTGTTTCCTCTTGTGATTTCAGGAAATCTCTCTGCTGGTGGAGAAGGAAGAGCTGGGTGTGCTTTGGGTGTCAGCATGAAGGTGCATGCTTAGCTTGGAGCCGCTTCTCAGGCACATGAAGTAATGTGACACAAACTCAGACAGCGAGTGCCTCGTGTTCAGTGATCCCAGACAGCTTCCTGAAAGTAAAAGGAGGTTGTGGTCTCACTCTGCCCTGCAATAGGTCCCACCACTTTATGTGTGTTTGTGGGAGCACTGAGTAATGGATGTAATATCTGGGAGGCCAAGACCAGCTTTTATGAGGCCATGCCTGAAGCCCCCATCTGTGCTACTCACACCAGTCATGCTGACCCTCATCAGCTGCCAATCTTTGCCATCTCCTTTCTGCTTGGCAAACCCTCCAGGCTTATATAACTCCTCTCACTTGCCCATGAGCCTCGGTGGCTTTAGGAAAAAGACAGAAACTGAAGCTCAAGAGCAAATTTCCCTGTGGACTAGGGGTAGAAAGCACAAGTGAGAACAGAAACCTACCTGGATAAAATTGCTACTCCCACACCAGGTCTCAGTTTGCCAAGGTGCCCCTACAGGGATATTTGATGCTTCTTACAAATAACAGTGGTAACGGGTGCTGGTAAATGCAAATTCCATGGCCTTGCTGCACGTGTGTGCACAGGTGTGCCACAGGAGTTCGAGCCTGTTGGGGTGTGCACTGAGAGTTCCTAGTGCCCAGGAACCAGCAGCAAGGGTGGCTTAGAGCACATACACTGGTTTCTCAAAAACAGCAATGCAAGTTCCACTTTCAAGCACTGTCAAGCCCATTTTAAGGGCCTAGAAAGAATTGTGCACACACACGCTATGTTTATTAAATACACATACAGTTAAACACAAGTCAGGATGGCTCTTTTCCTTTCAGGATGGTGACCCTGTTCTAGGGAAACTGATGAAACCCTACAGGAGGGAGATCTGAGTCATGAGAGCTTCTCATGGAAACTTACTTCCTGGCCTCCTTTTTGCTGTGTACTGAGAACAGGAGATGAACTAAGGCATGGTGGAGGGAAGCTGCAATTGCATGAGCTCTCTGAAGCATGATAAGCAGTTTTCATTCCTATAAAACATGCGGTCTTCCAGTATCTACAGCCTTTCCTGCTTCTTCTTTATCCCCTTTGCCCTCCTCACTCCCAGTCCTGCTCAGGGAGCAGCCTGTGGTCTTTGGTCACACTTGCAAGGTCCCATCATTTATAATTCTTAGACACACAAGCTGCCACTTTCACATACGGAAATTCCCAAAGGTCAGAGAAGGGAAATGGTTAATTCCTCTTATTCAATGCCTAACCTCCCCCCTCATCCCCCACTTCCCACCCCCACCCTGTGTGAACAGGAAGCTTGAAAAGGAAAAGCTTTCTGAATCCAGCAGCTGGGAATGGAGGAATCCTGGAACTTTATGCTGCAGAAGCTCAGAGACAACAATAAAGGTTTCCCCACCGTCCAAAGAGCAAGTATATACATATATAAAAAGAGTTATCTCTTCAAACAAACGCATGGGGGATGGGAGGGGTCAAAATCCCAGCAGGCAAGTACTGAATTGGCTAAAGCTCTAGCAAGCACTGGGAGACCTGACTGCATCAGCAGCTCAGTAAATTGGAGAAGCTGGGGAGAAGCCTAGCCAGGTGATGCACACAGAGGCGTGATTTACATCCTTGTCATATCTTGTTTGCACTGCTGAGAGACATGATTCCAAAAAACCCTCTTTCAAATGCTATGTTACATGGGAAACGGTCCTGAAGATGGGGTGCAGGGATGTTCCTCTCTGTAAGACAACCCCCAGACACCAACATCTTACATCCTTTTCAGATGGGGAATTTGGGGTGGTTGAAATCTGTGCTATCTTTGGAGTGTTGCCAACCTGAGTAGGAAGATGAGAATGAGGATGATTTGCTTAAAAAGTACCAGAGTGCCTGCCAGGACTGACGGGAAGCCAGACTCGTGCCCCAAGGAGTTTACTTGCTAATTGAAAGCAGAAGCCTGTTAAAACAACTTTCCAGGAGTCTGGCACTGCAAAGCACATGCCTATGCTTTTGACACTGTGGTAGAGATTCTTAGAGATCCTTATGGAGGGTGTTAGGATGCCACAAAGTTTCAGTGAGTAATGTGAACAAATAATCATCTGAGAGGAAAAGATAACAAGCTCAGTCATGTATGCTGCACTGAAGGTGAAAGGAGAGTGAATTTGGCATGAATAATTTGGAAAATATCCTCCAATTTTCAGAGCACGTAGCTCCAAATCAAAGGTGTTTAAACCTGAAGGTCAAAAGGAACCTCTAAAGTTAATCCTGTGCCATCTCTCTGAGTGTCCACATGCACTTGCCAATATGCAAGCAGGAGCAACCTCCAAGAGAGGTCTGAGACCAACCTACAGCTTTACAGGAATGAAGATGCTTTTGGTGGAGTTTCACTCTGCGAAGATGGAGTCTGCTGCTGTGACTCAGACCTGCTGCAGCGTGTTGCAAACCTCAGCACCATGACCCTTAAACCAACTCAAACATGAGCAGCTGAAGGTTTTATTTCAGAGTCTAGATTAAGGAGCTCACAGATTCTGTAGACTGCCACCAGACTGATGTAAGCTGGAGCAACATAGCCTGGAAGCTTTACCAGAATTAATGACTACCTACAGAGCCTTCTCTAGGCTATCTTGGATGATTAGTGGCAGTTAAATGGCAACAGGAGAGGCAGGGACCTTGTGTTTTATTTCCCTGCTGATCCCTTGAACCATGTCACTGCTCCATGGGGTTGTGAAGAGCTCAGGGCTCCTTGGAGGAAGGAGGCACCCAGTCAGGTGCTATTCCACAAACTGGAGGGCACAGCCCACCCAAGGGCTGCCCTCTCATTCATAGCACTTCACCCTTTCATCTTTCAAGTTCTCAGGAAGATGAGGGGTATGAAAACTACCTTTATTCAGCCTTCATGAAGTGTACAATAACAAGGAGATGCATGCAAGCATTGCCATCAGCTGCACTTAAATACAGTGAGCCCTTTGTCCTGTGAAACACAGGGTCCTGCTGCTCCCATGTTTGTGCAGGTCTTCTACAACTGCAGGAGGCAACAGAAAATAGAAAATAAAAGAATTATCAGTGGCTCAGCTATACCATCCCTCTGCATTTGTAACCCAGAATCTCCTTCTCAGAGATGCAAAGTCATGTTTGCACTTGGCTGACAATGAAATTCATCACAGTCTTCAGATAATTCCCCTTTTGAACCTTTGGATATTCTCTCCTGTTTACAAATCCATGTTACTCGAATGCGGCCACTGCTAGGATGTGATATAATAACTGGACTCTCAGGTCTGCTGTGTCTCAGGGGACCCCACCCTTGAGTCCCATTTGGGCCGTGCCAGACAGCCTTGATGCCATCTCTCCCACCACTGGCAGAGTGGAAAGGGGCATTGGCAGTGCCAGCTCCCCTCCAGCATGCCCGGTTGGGGTGGCCCCAGGGACTGTGGCAGATGGCATAGCTTAAAGTGATCCCACCCCAGCCCCAAGGCACTGCTGGCACCACACCAGCCCGGATCAGACCACAGCGTGTCCCTTGCTCTGCAAGAGCTGTCAGGCTGGGAACCAGGAGCATCTTTTACCTGCAGAGCCCCTCAGTGCAGAAATGTCTCAAGGCTTTCTGCCCACCACAGCCATTACACCATTTACTTGTCTCACACCAAACACTGACGTGGAGCTGTGGTTGCTGATCCACATGCTCTCCCATCCCCTTGCCCTCTGCATTGTTTTCCCTTCCATTCACCAGCCCTGGGTCCATCCAGCCATCTACAGTGTTAGGATCCACAAATCCCTGAGGGCAGGCAGTGTCCTGCTGTGTTTAAAGGGGAAATAGTAAATGCTGCCTGAGTCACTGTTGATGTAAATAACACATCATATTTGACAACTGCTTTAAGGCAAGGCTTCATTAGTAGTATTTTGCGATCTGACTTCAGGGACTGCTTTCTGAAGTTCTCCTTTTTTTTCTTTTCTTTTTTTCCCCCCACTGTCTTGTTTGTAACATCCCCTTTGAACTCGTGACAATAAAATTTCCTTCCCCACTGATTTAGTCCTTTTCCACTTGGCACGCATGGACATTTTCCCTGCTGTTTCTATGGAACCAAAGTCCCCATGAGTCCCTTTTGTTTACTTCCTTGCAAGTAGCCGAGCATCGTCGGTGAGGTCAGAAGGAAGGTGCATGGCTCTGGGAATAACAAGAGCAATGCTGCCAACACCAATAGGCTGTTAAATTACTCCTGCCCTGACACCTCTCCCATTCTCAGGCTCTCACTTTGAAGATACTGAGGTCTTATATATTTCTACCCGCTACCACACTTCCCGATTTCAGCTGGTACCCAAAATGAAAGTACCAAAATATTGTGTGAAAGTCGTAACATTTGTGCGTAGCTGAGCCAGGCAGATAAGGATGATGAAATGCCTCCCTTCAGGAACGGGTCTGATTAGCTTTGGGATACAGGACTTCTGCTGTGCCCTCTCTGGCACGGCATTGGGGCACTGGCTGGGTACGCTGGATCAGCTCCTGCCTGTCCCACCAATGCCACCACTCCACAGAGGCTCATCAAGCCCAGGGACAAGGAAAACAGCTCAGACAACCTTCACATACAGCCAGTTATCTGGTTTGTGGGAAGTGGGATATTAAATGAAGATGCTTTTCTGAAGCACCACTGGCCATTGCTGGAAAAGGGAGTGTTGGATTGGTGGGACGAGTGATTTGATCCAATGTTACAGATAGTTTGCTTCAGAAGATCTTCCCTCTGCAGATGGAAGGTGCTGCACAGCCAGATGGCACCTGGGGCAGGAGCCTCAGGACTCAGATCGATGCTGCTGGCTGAGCCACGCAAGCCACTGTTGTCCTGGGTTAAGCTTGATCAATTTTATTGTCAGATTCATCCAGGAGATATTCCCAACTAGAAATAGTCTGAACAGGATGAATGTGAAGAAACACATAATTTCAAATGACTTCTGCCACCTGAAATGATCTGTAATCCCATCTCAAACTGGACACAGAGAAAGTGTTGAATAGTCAAGTGAGTCTCAGTAAAACAGGTGAAGGGAAATGGGTGGTAGCAGCCTGCAGGGATGATGATTTCTCCACCGCTGTACCAGGTGGCTGCACAACAGCTCCGATTAGCACCCACTGCCCCTGCCCAGCCTGCTGGCTGCAGGGCCAGGTGACTGGCTAGCAGGGAACCCTCACATCAGCTTGGCTCTTCTTACACTGCAAGGTCCTTATGAGATTTTTGAGGGGGGTTGTGTGTGCAGTTCAATTGTCTCCTTGTTTGCAGTGCTGAAGAATGGAAGGTGCCTTGTTTGCAAATCTGCAAGCAGAGGCAGCTGTTGTACCTGACTAGTTTTAAACACTGCTGTAATTTTTATTATGTCCTTTTAGCCCAATTTTCCTCATTCTCTTCTTCACACACACATCAGACCTTGTCCCTACTTGCCTTGAACACAACTGAAATGAGCCTGCGCTCATGGGAGTCTGATCCTGTATAGTTAGGACATCCTTCTTCCCTCAGATCATCATAAATGAGAAGTAACTTGGCTGAAATTATTGGCCCAGATATGGAGATACTTTATGGAAGACGGTGACCAGTGTAAAGGTCCCTGTGCTACCTCTGCTCTGCAAATCAAACCAGGCTGGGATGTGCTGTCCCCCAGAACAGATGTGGGGGCAGGAGCAGATGTGCTGCCACTGCCAGGCTGGGTCCCTTACTATGGAGGCAGCCTGGCACAGAGCCGTCTCCACTGAGAGTGGAGTGTGTCTCCACTGAGGACATTGCCTGGCCTTTTCAATTTGTGTTTCCATTTGAAATAGGCAAATTTTTTTGCAAAATATGGTGAAGAAAGCTAAATAGAAAATTTCCCTTTGAAAACATTTCTGTTTATGGTCTTCCTTACCTCCAGCTCCAGTTCTCCTGTTTTTCACTCCATCCTCATTTTTTAAAGTGAAGGGAAAGAGAAATAACAAGAGAGAAAGCAGAACATCCTCCACCCTTCTGAATGCAATGTTGATAGACACTTTTCATCAAAAATCACCTTAGAAATAGGCAGTTGTTTTGACAATAAAGAAAACCCTTATTGTAATATGTTGTACTGTTGGCACTGAACCCCTGCTCTCCAGGGAAGAAAAAGGTAAATATGGAAACCCCGGTGGCTGCTCTTCCTGGAGCTCTGCTCCAGGGACTTTTTGGCTGCAACCCCCCATCTCAGGCAAAATCTCAAATCACAAGTGTCTGGGCAGTGTCCTCCACAGGGGCATGAGGGGAGGCAAGGTACATCTAAAATCTGTGGGCATGAGAAGGGATGAAGAAATAAATTCTCCATTTGAGAGAAGAGAAAGTGAGTTGGGCCAACCCCTGCTGCGCACACCAAAATGGTCCTAGAAGTGGAATGAATTTACTCATTAATAATAGTTCGGTGTTTTGGCCTTAATGTTGGCAGCCTGGCCGAAAGCTGGGTTGCTCAGATGTAACATATCAATGGGCTCCTCATCCCATGGTCAAGTAGCACTGAAAAACAGTAATGAAAATGCTAGGAATAGCACCTCTATAAACAGATGCTGTGGCTAAGGTAGATGAATAGGTAAGAGAGCAAGGGGGGTGGGTGGGTGGTGTGAAAGATATCTCTGAAATCTGATCTCCACCAGATCTTCCATACACCTGTGCACAGAGATTCAGTGGGACACAAACTGTGAGGTGTCAAGTTCATCCAGACTAACTTCAGAAAAACAGTGCTCAGTACCATAAAGATTAAAGTAGTCTGGTGATGGAAATAGGAAGCTGCCGAAGAACCAACTAATCACGCTGCTTTGTATTAGCTCTTGCAAGAATATAGCACTGAAAGACTTTTCACTTCCTGAGTTCCTCAATATACTTCCTTTTACCTAATTTCTTTGTTGTGTGAATACAACTTCTGTTCCCATGAGCAAAGAGGATGCTTCATTTTGGTATCCAAACATTATTGTGAAGGTGGGCTTACAGTTTCATCAGTGATTACATTCAGATCTGGCTGTTGTAAGATGGAAGTGGTTTCTATTTTTCTCATAATAGTCCTCAAATTACCTGATGGCTAGGGTGGGACAGAAGGGACAATGTTGGCATTGTCAGGGTGCCTTTGGAGTATAGGGCTTATTTTGAGAAATGACAGCACTATTTGCAGACGGAAATCCAAGTGACTTTCTCAAATGATCCTTTAAGACAGTCAGCTGTTTCGTTTTGAGTGAAATCAAGGGGATTACATACTGACATGTCTTTTAATATGGTTGGACTTAAGTCTCTCTTGAAAACAGAGCACAAACTCTAAATCTCACAGGCACTTTTGCAAGCAGAAGTTGAGGAGCCTGATGCCAATCTCCGCTGTAGCAGCGTGAGGCCAGAGTAAGTGCAGCAAGGAGCTGGACCAGAGCTAAAGTTAAAGGGAGGAAGTCCAACAGCTTGTTTGTGTTCTCCGGAAGGCGAGCATAACTCACTAAACAAATGTCAGGAGGGGTCACATCCCGCTCTCCTAGAAGCCAGAGGGAATTAACCTGAGAAGAAACCCATGTCAGAGCTGAAACACAGGAGGCTGAATTTTAAGAATATAAATGGATGACTGAGTGAGTGAAAACAACAGAGGACAATATCCAGGAACTGTTGCATTGGGTTTTGCCACTTTCAAACTGTGTTACTGAGCATGTGTCTTCTTTGCAGGACATGCATACACCTCAAAGGTTGCATTTGCCAGTCTGTCTTTGCAAATGAGCTTCCTCCACAGGGCTCCTTGAAAGATACACTTCTGCTCAGAGCCCCTTCCATGGCTTTGGCTCTCCTGTGCACTTGCACCTGCCTGGCCATCACCTTTTCACAAACCCCTCTGCACCTGCAGAGGCTTTTTTTGCAGATATTGTCCCTTTGCACTGCCTCAAGGGCAGCAGGGTGGCAGCCATCCATGGGGATGGCTGGTGCAGTAGGGCTGCTGTGCAAGCACAATGCCCAGAAGGGAAGGCAGCAGCAGGGCTGAGGGAGAAATCCACTTCCACACCATGCAACATCACAGGCAGGAGTATTCCAGTCTGAGGAATCAGGACATCACTGTCATCCCCACAGCCATTCCTCCTTCCAGGGACCTGCAGAGGACAAGATCAAACTATTACACCTATTTCTGTTTTCCACCACAGCTGAAGAAGAAATAGTTTGTGGAAGTGTCCCGGGTTCCCTCAAGAGCATGGTTGGGTTGGTGCTGCATGCAGGTGGAACTGCAGTTGGGGATAGAGCATGGGAAATGCAGACAAGGTGACTGCTGTGGGCAGCACAGGTGAGGACAGAGAACTGAGGCTGATCTTGGTCCCTTGTTCTCATGCTGGCTACCCTGCAGGACTCGCTTCGTGTTGTTACATTGATAGGTGGAGAGAGGGGCGGTTCCCTAGAGGCTGTAGTGTAAAGGATGGGTATTGAACGATCTGTTTTCTGATTGCCTTTAATCCAGTCCAACTCTAGGTTTCCAGTTGACCTGCATCATACCTAGGTGTATTGCTGTGGCAGTGATTTGGATTGGCTTGTTAATTCTACAGAAAACTAATTTAA
>VZRO01007291.1:1946463-2007187 GCA_013397915.1 Daphoenositta chrysoptera | reverse complement strand
AAAAAAAATTCTGTTGGTTCTTTCTGTAGCCTCTAGGATCACAACTTCCAGTGCAAGGGAGGTGCCAGGAACGCATGGGTAGGAGCAGGCAGGAAGAGCAGGACCACCCTTTCACCAGCAGCCCATGGTCAGATCAGATTAAGCCTAAATGGGAAACTGCACCCTGAGGGTCAACAGATATTATTCCTGGTCATTGTGCAGCCCCGTTGTCCCCATTGTTCATGTCTATTTTGCATGGGTGTAACCCTCCTGGTACGAGTACAGTTACTTGTGCAACATCGGTGCAGGTCTTGGAGAGAAGCTGAGGTTCACTGATATAAAAGCACATCATCCTCCCATGGTCTGAGCTTTAGCTCTGAATTGTACAGAGGATTGGCCACAAACAGGGCCAACATGATCTATCTGAATTAAGCCATCCAGAAGAAGAAAGCTTTCTACAAATCACCTCATCTCCCAATAAAACAAAGGATTAAATTGAAAGAAGGAAAGCTTCTGCGCATTGATTAGGAAACAAGAGCTCTGGGGGTAAAATAATCAGAAATATCCTTCAGCAAATTGCAGCACCTGCGCTTTATCTGCAGATGGTGTTATTCAGGTCATGATGAACTGTCAATCCTGTACGTGAGAGCAAAAAAGTGAACCATCAGTATGAACTGAGAAACCACCCTGTCTGTCCTCAATTCTGGCTGGCAGCACAGGTAGTGATTTATTCTCATTTCTGTGTATTTCATGTTCGCCTGGTCAATATTCCTCACAATAAAAACCTGAAGAGGAATTTTAGTAATAAAGAAGTCAGACAACAGAGTAGGGGTTAAGGCCCCCCTAACTGATTGGTCCCAGGGTGTTTGCTGGTGGAAGGGAGGTGCTGATAACCTGGGCAGATATTCAGGCTTCCGTTTGTTTTGCTGCCCCACTTAATCCTTGCTGTGGCTGAAGCCAGCAATGCTTCAGTTAGATTAATGAGCTGAACTAAAACAAACGCGCGAGCTTCAAGTACAGCTCTCCTGTTTAACGCTGTGAGCTCCACTACCAACAACAGCCAAGTTCAGATACAGCTCACCATTAGGAAACCCCCTTTTCCCCCCTTTTGGTTTTGCTGCAGCAATTAAGGAGAGGCAGTGACCTGAAGCCCTGGTGGTGGAGGCCTGTGTCTCCCCTTCGGTTGGGCAGAGGTGCGGCTGAGTTCATTCAGCTTTTTGCCTGCTGCTGCCACCACTGTCTCTGTTCCCAGCCAGGGGGGGCTGGGAAATGAACAGCAACTCAGCTGGCTTCAGGAAGAAACCCAGGGCAGAAAACATCATCTTGGCCTTAAAGGTCTACCATTAAGTGAAAACATTTCTTTAGGGTTTTCATTTTGAAGTGGCTGTGGGTGTTTCTTCATGATAACAAAAGATTTTTCTCAGCATTTTATTTATTGTATATTAAGGGGGGCAAATCTCCCCCTTCCTTTGAAACCCAGAGATTCTGCTCAGATATTTTAGGAAACCACAGCACTGAAGGTTTATAAAGAAGAAAGCTGAATTAAAACTGTAAGAAGAAGGGATGTGAGTAAAGGCTGTGAGTAAACAAAAAGCCATTTTTAAGGGAGACTAAAAAAAATTCAACTCAAGGAAGAAGGGGGGAAAGAAGAGGAAGGAAAGGAACTTCCCTCCTGCCAAGTGCACATGCCAACCCCCCACTCTGAAAAACATAATTTCTCATCAAAGCAAAATGACAGACTCATGGCTGAGCTAAAATGAAGACATCCACTTCTGAGATAGGACTCTGAATAATGCAAGTAAAGTCAACTGCTCTTCATGCCAGTGGTGCTGAAGAGAGACTGACTGCAGCCCAGGAGTCAGATAAACAGGTGGAGAGTATAGAAAAGGCAGGTCTAATAGTTGGAGAGCCACTACCAACTAATTTAGACTATAAAAATGATTATCCCAGCTTGGCAAGATTGCTATGATACTACAGAAATTTTTTCTCCTGTTTGAAAGTGCATGAGAAGGCAGCACAGTTCCTTTCTTCTGGTCATTACCTGTGGCAAAGTATTGCCAGGTGCTCTGTTATTGAAATCTTCTTGCCTAAAATGAGGGACCCAAATCCAAAAGAACAGAAATTGGCTTCTGTCACACTGAGTGTTTCACCTACACTCAGAGTATGAATTTCCAATTGTCCTGCATACAATTTCCATGCATGAGCTGTGAGCATGCTCCATCTGCCAGATCCGTGTTGGAGAGGGTACTTACCTATGACATTATCACCTTTTTGTGGTGCCCACAGGATGTGTGTCTCATCAAGGAATGCCTGGAGCCAAAACACTGGCTCCTCTGTAGCCTTTCAGCTACCTGATGAGGCTGCAAAGGGGCTGGGGAAGGAAACAGAGGGGAGGGAAGCAGCCCAGACTCCTTGTGACGCAGGGACAGGAAGATATCAGTAGCAGGAGCTTAAGTTAGGCCTTGAAGGCAGGTGGGACTGCAGCTGCAGCTGGATGTGGGAAGTGTTATGCTGCCCACACAGCTTGTTAGCAGAAGCCTGTAGGCCGCTGTGTTGGGACATTTCCACCAGCTCTCCATCGTGCTTACTCCCCCAGAGCTCGTCCCTCCTGGATCTATTGGGTCTGTATTACCTGCAGCTTGCAGATTTGACAAGCCCAGCCCTAAGGGAGTCACAGAAATGAGAAGCTGGGAAAGCATCAGAGTCTTTGACCAGCAGGGAAATCCCAGGAGTTTTGAAAAGAGCAAGAAGAAATCTTCTGACATCTCGTGAGTTCTCTTCTCCCTCATAAATTCTTTGCTTGTAAGCTTCTCCAAAACTGTGAAAATCTATGAGACTGCCTTCTGTTAGAGTAGTAAAGGAAACTTGGGGGAATTTCCCCTGTCATGCTGAAACTCAGGGACCATTTAGTGTGTTATGATTTGGCAAATGTGACTGCAAGAAAAGAGCTCCTCTTCGCAGAGGAGCACCAACTCACTGCAATTCCACCACATCTGGAAGGCTCCAGAAGAAACTGAAATGTGAGGCAGGCCAAACTTTTCCTACAAATGGAGCACCAGGATTGTTGGACAGTATCTCTTATTTGCACCAGTGTAAATCAAAATGTATATTTATTGCAGATAACATAAGGAGCTGACGTGGAGGAAGATCAAAGCCTGGATGTAACTAACACCAGAAGCTGCATTTACGTCAGCCAGAAAAGGGTGTCTTTGCCTGGATATTGTGTTCAGGGTTTTCTGTATCTCTAAGGTTTTATTTCCTTTTCCTAACCATAAAAATTATAAAATGTGATTAACATAAAGATAAGAGGCAAGTCAAGGAGTGCCCTGACTGAGCTGAGAGTGCCCTGACTCAGTTGGCACTGAATACCTGCCAGCTCTAAAACTCCTTCCCCTTCCTCCTCCACGACAGAGGATCTTTAGGGCAGCATCGGAAGGCAGTGCTGTAAGTGTTGCCCTGGGCCCTGCAGTTCACTGGCCCCTGAGACATCACCAAAAAGAGACTGTTCTCTGAGACCCAGCTGTTTAATGAACCTTGTTTTGAACAGCACCATGAATACTTGAAGGAACCCAGTTGAAGGCAGATGAGCTGAATCTGGCCTGGGCACCTGAGAGTAAGGGTTGAAGTCCATCCTTCACTTTTGGAGGGGAAGCAACACTTTGGCAGTGCTGCAACAGCATTTCTGCTCTGCACAACCAAGGTATGGGGTTTTTCCTCCATTGCAGCTTTTGCTGACTGAAGCAAGAGGGCTTTGAGGTGCAGCAACCCTGCTCAGAACTGGCAGGAGTCTGGGTACAGGTCAGTGTGTGTGCCTGCATCCAGCTCAGGACCAGTCAGAGCACCGGTAAAAGGTGAGTCCAAGAGAGTCCACCACACCTGCTGCTATAGGAGCACTGGACAGACTCACAGCCCAGGAGGCAACACCACTCCCAGGCACAGAACAGGGCAGCAGCCAGCAATGTCCAGGGAGACCACTATGGACCAGCACATCATAGCCCCCAGAACCAAGAAGTGATGACTGTGTTGATCTTCCAGGGTAAAAAAAAACAAACCAGCTTTCAGGAAAACAGAAGAGCAAAGAAGCAGCCACTTAAATCAGTGTATCTACTCACGAGAGTCTGACTCTTTTAGTTCTAGAGAAGCACAGCTGTGTTATTTTACTACCATAGCTAGAAGATTATTTATATGTGCACAGTACAATTTTTAACTCACATTTCAGGCATCTGTGTTTACTCTGCTGGAAGCAGGTCAAGCTAGGAAGTGTTCTAGTTCATGCTGACACGTACAGAAGGCTGTTCCCTGCTTCTGCTGAGAGCCTCTGAAAAGAAAATACAACAGTTTGGAAATAACTCTCGAAGTGAGCACTCCATCTTGTTTCTTTGTGTTAGAGAACGAGGGAGGAACACAGGGAAAGGCAAGTCATATTGGTACATAGAATTTGGACTGGCTGGAAGTAAACAGAGATGAATGGAGGAACTGCAACGTGTCCTTCACAGAAAGATTTGAATCTTTTGCATGTTCACTTTCTTTGTTGCCCTTTTTTCTTGGGGTCAGAAGCAGTGTGAAGGAGAGAGTCCTCTTCAAAGAAGTTTGGTGTATCCATTTCCATATCCATCCCAGGACAGAAACACATTGATTTTAAAAATCATCTCCTGTGTGGGAGGCAGTTCCCTCCACCTTCATCACAAGTGAGGAAAAGACAGGTGGTGTCAGGACATAATCCTGCACAGCCTCAGGATGGAGGCAAGGTGAATGCAAACCCAGAACAGACCAGAATGGGAAATGAGATCAGAGTGAGTGCAGGACTCAGCCAAAGCCTCGTGGGATGCTGACAGTAACATCTGCAGTAATCTGCATCTACATCACCCTGAACTCCAAGGTGCCCCAGGCAGCCATTGCTGCACAGATGTCAGTGTATTTGCATCAGCCACTGCAAGTCCTGTAGCTACAAGGCAAGGAGACCTCTGGCACCCCTTGGTGTGGTTCTCAAGTGTACTTGAAAAACACCGTGCATGTCTGGGGAGTTTCCCACCAAGCAGCCTGCAGATGAGCAGTCCCTGTACTGCACAGGTGGGACTGGACCCCTCTGCTGGGACCCTCTGGGTGTTGCTGGCACTCAGCAAATATCTGACAAAGTCTTCCCAATGGGCTCAGCATCCTGCTTGCAGAGCCACATGTGGTCAGGACATGAAACCACAGAAACCTCTCTGTGAAATCTTGTTTCTAGGCTACATCTCACTGAACTCCTTCCACTAAACCAATTAAATGCTGATTTACAGGAATGGTATTTGTTTACACATTGTTATTGTTGTTAGAAACTGGACAGGACAAAAAAAGGCTTCTGCAGCAGCTCAGATTGCAGGGACTCGAAGATAATGGCACCACAAAAGGGAGCTCCCATGTCCGGGGTGCTGGTATCAGCCGAGGAGAATTGACAGCAATATCTCCACCTCAGCAGAACCACTATGTGCTGCTCTGCAGATAAGAGTTCTTACCAGCCTTTCACAAGTCCACATACATTAGACTTTGCTGTGGATTTCACTAAGAGAAATAGCCATAAGAAACTCTGCTCTTCACCCCAGGTAAACTCCATCTTTCAGAGACTGCTGAGGTCCTCAACAGAGATTAGGACTGGAGCCATCCCCTGATGTTAATGACTCACACACCTCTGTCCCCAGCACTCCACAATGAAGATGTCACTGCCATCCTAGGAACCTGATATGCATCTGCCTGTGCTGAGGAGAGTCATGTGCTCCTGGGCAGTCAGATTAGGACTGAAGGAACTGGGAATATCTCCCTAATGGCACTCTTGCAATATTTTCCCTAAAGGGCTAACCCCAGGAAGCCAGTGCACTACAGCTGTTAACACTCATATCACAGAATCAGAATCATTTCGGTTGGAAAAGACCTCTGACTTCATCAAGTCCAGCTTTCAACTGATCACCACCTTGTCAACTAGACCATGGCACTAAGTACCATGTCCAGCCATTTCTTGAACACAAATATCCCACTGCTTTCCTTGGATCCTAATCTGTGGTCACGAATGTGGTTATACAAGTTGTCACAGCTTGACAAGTGTGACAGTCTTGGACAAGCTTCTCAGCTGAGCTGCCAGCTCCACTCCACCATGCTGAAGCTGCAAGAGATGCTCCACTCCTCCGTCCAGATTTAAACTTTTTCATTTTTGGGCTCATGGGTGGCTTGCAACAGCCCTAAGGAAAGAAAATCTGGTTAGACTTTTATTTGATCAGAGCAACCAAGGAGAGAAAAGGGATGCTATTTGTCAGCCAGAAACAAACATGGTTGAGACTATTGTGAAGCAACACTCTTATCTTATGTGATACCTTCACACACAATGAGAGGAGACATACAGTATATGAGTAGGTAATATTGCTTTAATGTTATAACAGAATTTCTGAGTGACATATGTGAGTTTAATACTGATCCATTTTACCTGAAGCCAAATAATACTAAATGATTTTACTGAGCTTGTTAAATCCATGTAAACTGAATGTAAAGTGGATGTGTACTGCTGTAAATACCCCTCAGCTGTAAGACTTAGTGCAAAGGAGGCTGATAATGATGCTGTGGAGCAGCTTCCCTGATGCAGACAGTTATGTGAGGCAGCTGCTGTGAGGGACACCAGCCATTCCCCATTGTAATTCAGGCACTGCCTGTCCCACCTCCACATTAGAGCCTGTCTCCTGGTCCATTGTGACCATTGGCTTGTCCACTTATTTAGCAGGGAAAAACCAGTATCAAACCAGCTGAAAATTTCCCTCTACACTTGGAAACAGCCGCTCTGTTGCTAATAACATCAAACAACTGCATTAAAACCCATGAGGCTCTCAAAAATATGAAGGGTAGATGGATCATCTGATGAGGTCCAATAAAGTTTGAAAGTCTACAGTCTATGGAATGTGGCCATGCTTCACAGGATCCTGAGGCTGCCAGGCTCCACATTAAAGGAACAGTAGGGAAAAGCATTTCATAGACTCCTCTGATATACACCAGCCTTCCCAGGGACAGCCTTTATCTGCTGTGTGCTCTCCTCGTGGTCTGCCTGTGAAAGAGGAGTCGCTGTGCCAGGCGCCTGCTGCTGCCCTCAGCCCGCGGTGCAGCGCGGCCGCCTGAAAGCCTGGAGCCCCACAGGGACCCTCCTCTTGTGGGCCCAGAGCCGGCAGCACTCTGCTCAGAATGCTCCCTCCTGGGGCTTTTAGGAGAGCGCTTTCCCAGGCTGCCAACCAGCGCTCTCAGCAGCCGTCATCTCTATCTGGTAGTCTTCAAATGTCTCCACAAAAGCAAATTACATGCAGGAAACAACCTGGGAAACTGTTGGCAAAGAGGGGAGGGGTCATCCTTTTTGAGTTCAAACCATTGTTTTCTTACCAGGTGCCTAGTTTTCTTCCTTGTAATCTTCACTAGTATTTCGGGGGGGGAAGCCTGTTCTCTATACTCTGCTTGGAGAACCCTGAAGACATGACAAGAGAACAGTACCAGGGAAGCTTTGGGACATGTCTTCTCCAAACTCTTTTCTGTATGGGTGTTTATTCTTCCTTAATAAATTACATGTACTTCCACTCAGAGAAGGTAAACCCTGTAAAAACCAGAGTCCTGACAACATACCTAATAATGACTATGTTTGTAACCTAAGAGCAAGAAGGTGATGAAGCTGTTTTAAGTTAATTTGTCCTATCTGACAAAGTCAGGATGGATGCAACTCCAGGCAAGTCTGGAAAGCAGGCACAGCAGCTGTTTGAACATTTCTAGATTATGACAACAGGAACCTCTATTAGCATGCAGGAATAATAGTATGAGATAATTAGCACAATAGAAGTTGTGCTAATAGTGAATTACAGCACAATTTCCTTAGCTCTCCTACAAACACGTCTCCATCTATTCAGCTCCATTATTTCATCCTGACAAGGGGAAACCCTCCTTTCCCAGCTCAGTGTCTTAAATCACATATTTAATCCCTCAAGGTGTCAGCCCTAAGTTCAAACTTCTTTGCAGAGTGAGGAAGGACACCAGAAAGTCTATAATTTATTTGAAATGCTTATGGGTCAGACTGCAAATAGATAATTTCATATGGTACTAGAAAGATGAACCTCTCTTTTGAATCTGGCTGGCCCACTAGCTTTATAGCATTCTCCAGGCATGCAAGCATATTCACTGCCTGAGCAAAATTCCTCTATCTCTTGGTCTGCCCATTTAAACCCATCAGTCCTCTCTGCAACACAGTGCCCATGATACAGGATGAAAATAATTTTTCCCCTAAGCCCGCACAATACCTGACTCCAGCAGATAACCTTGCTTGACCCCTGAATGTCCTGACTTTGCCTGTCCATCCCATTCATTTATTGCAAAAATCACAAGCAAGAATATACAAGCTGAGGAGCCAGTTAGCTGCATGGGAACGCACTGTTGAAATAGCAACAAACACCAGACTCTAGCCTAGAAAAATCTCTCCTTTGCCCCATCACCTAATTGAAAATACTTCCCATAAACAATATGGAGTGTTGTCTGCTGGATAAGTGTCAACTGCACTGATGGGACTCAGTGATTTCACTGCAACTTTCTCCAGCCTTTTGGCCAAAGCCAGAAGGTTAAAATGCTGTAAGCCAAGTTCAAAATGATAATGTACCTTCAATGCCTAGAATTCTCCAAATCCCTCCTTGCCTTGCCCCCATAACCCAACAGCTTTGTATAAGGAGGATCCTGAACAGCATCAATGAAAGCACCATACAGAAAGGATCTATGACTTTCCTATAGGATCCTGCGAGCCCTGGGGAAGTTCTCTTCTGTATTAACCCAGAGATGCACCAGCTTCTACCTCCCACAAGCAGCTCTAGAGAGCAGTGGCACAGTCAGGAGCCAGGATACATGCAGGACATCCATAGCTCAGGAGGAGGCTGGCACTTGCCTAAAACCTAGAGAAGTATCGAGGGACCTGCTTTGGGGGTAGAAGGTTCCCTGGCAATGGACTGTGGGCATCTTCTAGCTGAGATTCCATAGATCTGCATACACCATTCATTGCATCTCAGACATGTGCTTGAAGAGGTTATCCTTCCAGTTGCTACAGAGGCCTTCAAATTTCGCTGATTCTAACCTTTTTCTTCTTGTTGCTGAAGCAGCTCAAAGGCAGGTTCGTGGTCATAGTGACCCTGGCAGCTCCCTCAGCTACTCTCCTTTTTCCCATTGGAAGAGTGTCTCTGTTCTCCACTTTGCATGCTTCCCAGCCACGCCATATGTATAATCTCCTCTTCCAGCCACACATCTGAGCTTCCTGAGCAACCGTGAGTGTCTGTAGATGTTTCTCCTTATTTCTTTTTGCACTGTCATTGTTCTCAATCCAACAGTCTCACCCACACTGATGGACTTTATCCTGTGGTCTGACATTGAGTCATTTCCATTCCTGAATAGCAGAGGAACAAGACTTGCCCTTATACCAAAGGGTGGGAAACTGATATTACTCAGAACTGAGCCCTCTTCAGTCCTTCAAGCTGCTTGAAACCTTTTCCCTTTTTGATCCAGGGAGATAGAAAATCCCTCTGAGAGGCAACAGTTCTGCACTGGCAGAACATTTTCTAGGGATGTTACCACTACTCATAAAGTATTTAATTTTATGAAAAAGCAGTATTTTGTAATACTCAGAAACTTTAGGTTCTTTACTCAGAATTAGTTTGTCACTATTTATGAGACCTGGGGTGAACTTTAGCATGTAGATAAAATTCAGATTTTCCAAAGAAGCCACATGTCGTCAGTAAAATGGGAAAACTAGCAAAGAACATATGGTTCATTTTGGAAAAGAAAATAAATTACAAACTTAACTGAGGGTTAAATTAAAAAAAAAAATCTAATGCTGTCCATCCTAGTGCTAGGCTTTCTCCTGATCACAGACCAGTCCAAGAGAAATTCCAGGTCAAAACCTGCCAATTTATTATTTCCTATCTAAAATGTGAATCACTGTTTTTGAATTGGAGAGGAAAAATTCCTAAAAATTCTGGTAGGAGAACACCAGGTGTAAAATCTTGAGAAGCACAGTTGTTTATGTGCTTTCCAGGGCCCATCTGGGTTACATGGAGAGCAAGTTTTCTTGAGGAATCCCTTCCCCATCTTAGCCGACCAGGACAAATGGGAGCAGGACTGCCTGTCCAGGCAACCAGCTGGAAGCTCAGGTCGGATTTTGGTGTGGTTCTTCCAAACAACATTTTGCACTTGGAAAAAGTATCTGAAAACTTGAGGAGTATGGCTTAAAAATTAAAAGGTAAATTTAGGAAAAAGACCCAGAAGAAAATGCTGGAATTTCTACATAAGGCAAATCTGAATGTTTCTGTCCACCGTCACATCAGCCTGGGTGCAATGCTTCTCTTCTGTATTTACCCATTTATGAATGTGTGTGGTTTCTTTTTCCTTTTGCTTTCAATGCATTGGATTCCAGTTCGTGCCGGTCCTGTGATGTTTGTCATGCCCATCACTGGAAACCTAGCAGATTGAAATGATCATCTCTCAGCCTGATAACTTGACAGCTGGTTTCTGAAAGTGAAACTTGCACAGAGGTAAAATGTCAGTGGCTTCAGGCACAGTTCAAATGACTGTTCATCCTTTACACAGAGTCCAGTTAATTCTCACAAAGAGACGTGCTTTCTCTTAACAGCTATTTCTTCCCAAGAGTAAAGACATATGGTCAATAGAACAACTGCTTTATCAAACGCAAACAAATTCAGCTCTTGGTCTCCATCTAATCATTAATACAGTGTTTATCCATCCCATGTTGCAAGAGCATAATATGTTCCAAATGGGAGTTCTTGAGAAAAAAAGGCCTTCATTGCCAACCCTTCCCCCTCCTCATGGTGAATTCTTTTGTTAAGAGCTTCAGGAACTGGAATTTCTCTAAGTGATGCCCTATCAGCGCCATCTAACTCTCCCACCCCACCCCCTACCCCGCACACACATTTTGATTAAGTTACAGAAATCATGTGTTGCACAATGCAAAGACACTTGACTTCTCTGCTTTATAGTATGCGTAGAGGAAAACCCCTCTCTTGTTTCCCCTTATTCCAGTTTGAGCCTTAGACATTCCGGTAAATAAATCCAGCATTCACACTGGAGAGGAACATCAAACGTCTAAATCATACACACTTTTCTTAATATTTTGTACCAAAAAGGTCAATGACTGCCTTTTCTCATCTATGGCTTGAGGGGGTGTTTGTTACTTAATGTTTATTGAGTAATACCATATTTGCTATTCCTGGAATCTTCCCATTCTTGCAATGCTTTTCTTACTGTGAGGATATGTGCCACATTTCCTTAAATCTCTATTGGACAGCCAGGCAGGAGAGACACTGCAGGGTGAAAACCAGAGGGTTATAATAAAAAATGAAGTTTCAAGGTTGAAGAACCTGAGCAACACAGAAACAGGACATAAGACCACAGTTTTTCTCCTTCTAGTGGAAGACCTAACTTGGTTAGACAAAATTGACTTTTTGCCATTCTTCTCTTTTACCTCATGATATGGTGCTGTGTATGTGCTCCAAGCAGAGGGAATGGGAGAGAGGAGATGCCACAGCTCAGCTTTGCACAAGGCTTCATCTTTGCTAAACCATGAAATGGCCTGAGGATGAAAAATATCCTTCACTATTTAACCTGCAGACTGCTGAGAGGTTCAATCCAATACTTTTGTTCGAGAGGGAATGAAACAAAATTTAGAGAAACACGAGGAACTTTGCGAGTCACACAGTCTCATCCGCTAGCAAAGCACAGAATGATTTTCAAAACTTAAATAAATCATTTGCTTTTGCCTGGAAGGGAGATAGGAATTACTACAATGTTGCTCTTAAAAAAAAACCCAACAAGAATGATTAATGATCCTTTTTCTATTGCAGAGAGGAATGTAATCTATGAATAACACTGCAGTTCCCCAGATTGCTCAAATGAAGTGGGTTGTTATGTTTATTCTTAAAAATGTAACCTTTATTCCAGATTTAGATTCCTAAACCTCCAGCCAGCTGAGTGTATTAGTCTCATTGACTAAATGAAAAAGAATTCAGTTATATCAGATAGTTCCTTTTGATCTAGATTTTTACAGACAAAACCAAAATCACTTTCAACCTTCTTCAAGGAGAATAATAGTTGTTAAACTGAAGAAAGGGGTTTTCATATTGCAGATGTTTTATTCTTCTAGATGTTATCTGGCACATCTGTCATTTTTCAGCCTCCTTCAATGTCTCCAAGCATGGCTAGCAGAGCCAGACCCAATAAGTC
This sequence comes from Daphoenositta chrysoptera, assembly GCA_013397915.1. Lineage (NCBI taxonomy): Eukaryota > Metazoa > Chordata > Aves > Passeriformes > Daphoenositta > Daphoenositta chrysoptera. The sequence goes on along the minus strand of VZRO01007291.1, from coordinate 1,994,944 downwards.
GTTGTGGTTCCCACCAGAGAAGTGCATCATCTCAGTGACCTCCTGATGCACCCTGATTTCCCCTTTTGCACAGCATGAGAACAGTACAGGCCTTTTTATTTTTTTGCCGAATTGCCACATTAAGTCATCCTACCCAGACGTTAATCTATAATTATTTCCCTTTCTTTTCCAGATTACCATATTTCATGGTGTCATTCCCATGAAAGTGATGAATTCAATAGGCAGTGAGGTGACAGAAATTAAGACCATAAAAATAACTTTAATCTCAGTCACTGAAGGAATCCACTGACTAAAGCAAAGAGTTACATGGTGAACAAAGGAAATACCAGGTGAATCCCTACTTCCACTAATCTTATCCAACAGCAGCAGTCAAGAACATGCTAGGAGTCCCAATCTCAAATCTTGACCTCAGATTTATCACGCTTTTGCAGAATTTTAAATTACTATGATCTATTAGATCACCTTAAAACTCATGCACTTGAGCTAGAGTTTGGAAAAACAACCTGGGTGAAGCCCAAGGGTTCAGCAGCCAAGGGGACAGACAAAGCTAAGCCATCCTCCTAATAGGCTTAGAGAAACAGGTAATGGGGTGGGGCATGGCTTGCCAAGAAGTGAACCCTGAGTGCCAGTAGGGGAAAAGGAAAGACCGTGTCATCTCTGGACAGCACAAAGCACCTCTTTCCCCCGAGGAATGACGCAACTCTCTACAGCAGTGGTCTGTGTTGTGCCTGCTGTAAAAAGGACCAGGACACTGTTCAGCCTGTGCAGACAAAAAGAGACGCACGCTAAAGCACAACTTTTCTCTTGCAGATGATGCAAACTTAGGTTCACTGCATTCATCTCTCTGTCCTCAACAGCCAGTCCAGGGGAAGGAGGAAGTTCTTATTGCTGGTGTCTATGTCTGACAGGCAGCGGACGGTGCTGGTAATCACAGAATCGTGGTGCCAAGAAAAATGGAAACACTGACAGTTCAGAACAGGTCCATGTAAAGACCAGAATCACTCTGCCTCCACACTGTAAATTCACCGTCCTGGGAGAAGGAGTACTCTGGCCCCCAGACCAGCAGGAGATGCCCCAGCTCACTCCTCACTCAGAGAGGAAACCAGGGAACCCATGGAGCCAACACACCATGCCTTGTCCTGCTCCCACACCCCTCCACCTTGTGCCACAGCCCCAGTCGCTCTCTGCCCACAGGTTTCCAGCCCCCTTCACATTCCCCGGTGCAACCCACCTGGGGATTTGAAGAAGCCGGGGCCAGAGGCCCGGGGAAGTTGGGGAGCTGGCCCCGCGTCCCCAGGCTGATGGGTGCTGCGGTAGTCTTTTCACTAGATGGAGCTAGCGGATGGGTGCTGGCAAATCTGTCCTCCCTCCTGGAGGTGCCCCGCAGCCAGTACCACATGGAGAGGGAATATGATCCCATGCAGAGCCCTTGGCTCCTCAGGGCTCATCTAAGAAAAGGAGAGTTTTTGTTAAGTGTGGAGGAGAGGAGGTTTCAATGACTAATGTTTTGGCTGATGCAAATTCAGAAGAATATGTGAATGAAGTGTTCACAGAAGGACTGGAGGCAATGGATTCAAAGGAAATTGAGGGAAGATAGTACTGCTGCAAAGCCAGATGCCTCTGGTACAGGAGGAGCCAGACAGAGGAAGAACCAAAACGATACTGGAAACACAGCTGCCCACAAATATCCCAGAAGTGATGAGGTAAAGCTCTGGAGTAAATTTCCATTGTCTTCCAAAAGCAAAGTAAACATTTTGGGGATTGCTCAACATGAGCTCTGCATGGACAGGGAGAGAGCAGAGGTGTGGTACAGGCCCCTAACAATGCGTCTGGTGTGTCCAGAGATTGCACCCAAGTTCAGCCACATTTAAACCTGTTGCATCAGAAGGTGCAGAGGTGGTAGACCCACAGGCCGTCTCCATCCATGGCTCACAACAGTCTCATGTGAGGCAGGCGTGTTAAACACCCCAGTGCCAGCCAGAGTACACACCCCACACCTTCTCCCCGTAGTGCTTCTTGTCCCAACCATCCCTGCTTAACATCCCACAGCCAGGTGTCCCTCCCCAGGTGCCTGTTCCCTCCACCCCATCTTCCTGCTCCCACTGCTGGCCCAACACCCTCTTCTTCATGCTGGTGCTGCAGCTGCTGCTCCAAATCACTCACCAGCTTGGACACTTCCATATTGCTATCGCCACCACCGATGCAGATCCAAACCTCTGAGCCATGCTGAGGTTTCAGCCCTACTGCTTTTGTAGTACTTTGGTGGGTGCTTTGCACACATTTTCACATCTTATGTTCATTATTTCATAACCCACTAATGCAGACACGGCCTGATTTGAAAATCGATACTGATCTTTGTTAAAGTCTATTTGCAGAGGTAAAAATGGAAGCCAATAGATATGACTTAACAGAAAATCATGTTAAAACCTACAACATGAATCAGAAAGGTGAAACCAGTAATCAGCTTGAATAAATCCCACTTACTGTCTAAGAAATCTGTTCTGAACACTTCCTGACTCATTTGTTGCTGTGACCTCTCTCTATTTTTTGATTACTTATGAGGAAACTTAAAATTGGTCAGGGACTATAAATCAGTGACTAGTTATAAATTTAAGCATCAACCCATTGCTGATCATGAAAGACTAGCGAGTACTCCTGGGACTGGTTTTTCTCAGATATTCAAACACCATTGCAGAGTTTCTGAAACAAGTCGGCATTTTTGAGGGGACGTGTGATATGTTGGGTGTTAGCCAGACTTCAGTAAATTGCACATGCAGCTTCGATCCTTTTTATCAGATTTTTATGTCTTTGTTTTGTTTTCAAGTACATGCCTCAGAAAGGCAAAGTGTGTGGGTGGCTGTGGGCAGAAGCATGCTGTCCCTGCTCCAAACCGCAGTGGCAGCTTCAATCTCAGGTTTGATTTCCCTCTGTCCAGGGACTTCTAAGCTTCTTCTGCATCACAGGTCCACAGAGGAAAACCAAGTCACTCTTTGACACATTATCTTGGAAGTAGTGGAGTTTGGCTGTAGACGCTGATGGCTCTTATTCAGGTGCATCCTGCAAATACCGAACCTGATCGTCACTACCGATGGGTCTCTGCCTTATCTGCAAAGTAAACTCAGGTCTGGCAGCACCTGAGTGAAGGGAAGGTGTCTACCTTCAGCAAGGGGTCTAAATACAAACTGGTGTGGTTGCTAAACTCAGCTTGCTAAGCCTGCATATCCCTGCTGGGCTTACCATCCCTGGTTTCCATCACAGAGGCATTCCCACACCACTAAGCATTATGCAGTGCTGATGTGTTCCTAGAAAGCATTTCCTGGAGGTTTGAGTCCACAGGGTTACATCCCCAGCCTGTCTACTGCTTCTATGCATCCCTCTCCTCCCCCTCAGAGAGGAGATGATAGTGCAGTGACAGGGGGCCAGGAAACATGGGGAGATGATGCTTCTGTGTCTCTTACAATTCCCTAGCCCCCCCAAGCTGTAAAATGAGAGCCAATACTTTTCCAAATGGCCATCAGCACCTGCAGACAGCCACAGCCCTGAACAGTGAGTGCAGACCAGCAGCCAGAAGCACCTGTGGCAGTGCTGGGCGCCCACTGCCCCGCTCTGGCACTGCGTCCCCAGCATCCTGCTGGGATACAACAATAGCCGAGCCTCTGGTGCCTGCTGAGGGAAGGCGGGGGCTGGAGCAGGTGACACGCTTCACACTCCACGCTCCACTGCCAGACGCTGGCAGACCCACTTCAGGCTGTCCCTTTCCACGTGTCCCCTCTCCCTTTCTTGCCCGCGGGACAGCGCGATGGCATTGTCCCCAGAGCCCAGGCCTGTCGCTAATAGTCCCCTGGCATATGGAAGCTGCAGTGTCCCAGGGCACCGCTGCCTGCGTGTGGGGCTTCCCTTCTGACACTCCTGCATTCAGCCTGGCCCACGCCACCATCGCAGGGGGATTTTTACAAAGGGAAGAATGCTTCCTTTCAGCAGTCTGGGGTCAGCGCAGGGCTGCTTCACTCACAGAGGTCAGTCATTAGGATGCTCAGAGATGGCTGGGATGCTTGGGAAGGGCACACTGCTCTCCACCCCCCTGCTTCTCCCAGCGCTGTGCATTGTCACGATGATAAATGAGAGAGTGAGGTGGGGAAGCTCTTGACTGCGCGTGGCCTGAACCCCTGGGGGTTCACAAACTACTGCAAAGCGGCAGCTGATAAAATGGTAACTAATTCAATTAGTGAAATTTAATTTAGGTGGGGAGCGGATGGTGGCTTTGCCAAGACCATATGGGAAACCAGTGGTGTTTCCATATAGAAGAACTTAATTTAAACAATGAACTCATGGGTCTTCATAACCCAGTGGCCAAAGAGCCCCCAGGAAGCCCTGGAAGGAGTTGTACTGGTTAACCAGACAAAAGCCTGGCGAGTCGGGGCCAGGAGGGAGGAGTCGAGTGGGAGCGAGTAGCAAAAATGATCCACATTCAGGTCATGAATGTGGCCGAGTTAAAAGAAATCCCTCCCAGCATCAGAAAATAATGTTTATCTCCTCACATATCCCCTGCCTGCTTCCTCCAAGCAACGTGATCCACGACTGAACCCCTGCAGCCCAGCGGGAGACTGCGGGAGGCTTGGACGTGCGAGGTGAGAAGGAAGAGCTGGATACGTGCTCCTCATCAGTGGGGAAACAGCTCCACGGAGAAATGCCAAACTTCTGCAAAGACTAATTAGAGTAAAAGGCTTCCTGTCCGTCATGGCCCTGCGCCGCTGTTCTCCCTCCAGGCACCTGCCTTCAGAGCTCCTGACCTTTCAGGGTGGGAAGCTGGCTGGTGTAGTGAGAGGAAAAGGGGGAGACTCGTATCACAGGCATTTTTGGGAGGAGAAGTGAATGGCAGAGACAGGGGTGAAGAACTGGCAGTCGGTAAAATTGAGGTGGGGAAAGACTCCCTGTCTGCTCTAGGGGAATCACACTGCAAAATCCATAGATCATAGCAAACCTCACCTTTTCTAACTGGGAAAGGGTGCAAAAAATAAAAGGGATTTTTGGTTTGATTTGGAATTGAGCCCCTGCAAAGTTTGGAAAGAGTACTGTGACAGAGTCCTGCTATCGAGCACCTTCCCAGCACTGAAACTGTGGATGTAAAGCTTCACGGAAACCAATTTCTGGGTTTGAACCCCTGGGAAGTCCTGCTCAAAATGCTGGCCTATTTCTCCAGTAAGGAAACAGAAACAACGCCACGTGATGAAGACAGCCGAGCACCACAGACAACTTAAGCAGCAAGTATCAGACGTTCTACTTACAAAGAAATGCACAAGTAGTTGCCCACAACTGTACCTCCAAAGCGTCGATGCCTTTTGGGAGCAATTAGGGCTCAGTAGAAGGCTGAGAAAACTCCGGGAGAGATGCCGGCTCCATTCCTAGCGCAGCTCAGGTTCACATGGAGAGAGCCCGCTCTGCTGCAATACCCGTGCACTGAACAGGCCCGCTCCAGCAGATGGCTGACACCCGCTGGGACAAGTCCAAGGCAAAGCAGGAGGATCCACACCTCTCCAGGCCAGCAATGAGAGGGTGCTCTGCCACTGCCTTGGGCAGGGAGGGATCTGAGCGCTCTTCCCGGACAAAGCATGAACCCGAGAAGAAAGCTTTCCACAGCTGAAAAGAGGGATCCAGGATTCTTAATCTTTGTTGTCCAGTTTTGTCTGTGGAAAATTAAGAAGCAAAGACATCTGGTAAACTGTGAGACAATATAAGCGGGCTTGGGTAATAACCACAAATCATGCATTCAGCAGTAATCCTGGCCCTCTGCACTCACTCACTAACTAACATTGAACTGTTCTCTTTGTGGGTTGCTGTTTGGACACTAGTCAAAGGCAATTTTTTTACAAAGACATAGACATTGAGAAGGTTTTCATAGGATGTTTTTTCTGAAGAGGAGAGTTAGAAAACATAGAAACTTCTGCAAACCTTAAATAGCTTTTTTTGCTATTCACTGTTTTGCTGTTTGCTCCCAAAATAGCTGAAGTGAGCAGCTCTTCAGCTCTACTGTGTCCCACAGGGAGCTTGGCAGACAGGAAAGGACAAGCCACCCTTGGTGCTCACAGAGGCTCCACCACGTGCAAACATCTTTCTTTTGTACTATTTAAGCACTCCCCTCTGCCACCCCGTGTGGCTTCCCGGGGATACTTTCTCCCGTGTAACACGGAGCTGCAATGAGCCACTGCCCAGAGGAAGCCAGTTGCACATCCCACACACCACTGCAGCCCAAGTGGGGCAAAGACTGTCACTACCCATGCTGAGATACTCCTGCAGGAAAAGGTGAGGCTCAACAGAAATGTGAGGAAAGAGATCAAAGAGAGGTGCAAATGGTGGAGAAAGGACTTGTTTGCTTTCCCATTCCGTATCTTCTCATTTGCAGAGAACTCAATTCATTTAATAATAGTGGTATTGAAAGCTGTGGTAAGATCTGACATTGCAGGGAGGATGGGGTGGCGACAAAGGCATACTGGCCTCAGCCCCAGCATGGCCTCTCCCATCACTTCCATCCCCATCTGTCCCTGTGAACAAATATGTCCCTGTTGTGGCTCTTCCTGCTACTGTATTCCTTTGCCAGACAGATGCAGCTGCATTAACCCTCCCTGGGCTTCAGGATGGGCTTTTCCAGCTTCTTTATCCACCTATTTTGGCTCAGGAGTCATTAGTGCCAAGCAGGTAAGGACATTGTGATCAAGGTCCTCATTCATCAAGGTCCTCATTCATCACACCTAACTTCACATCTGCCATGGAGGACCTTCTTTGAACCCCTGCTGCTAGGTACACCACAGAAGATGCACCACAAGAGAGCTGAGACTTAAAGTTATGGAGAAGAACGAGGTGATGCAAAGGAAGAAGGAGATAAGGCAAAAGATGTGGTGCTAATGCATGAGAGACATTAGTGGCTGAATTAGATGAATGCCCATATGAGTGGGCAGTGCAGCAGAACTGCAGGATTTGTGCTCTTTCACACTTTGGACTGTTTAGGTACCCAGCTGGTCACTATTTGTGCTGGCTACTCATGTTTACAAGGGCTAACCTGGGTACTCAGAGTCATCAGGACACAAAGATGTGGCTATCAGTTACTTGCTGAAGGAGCGGATACTTACCATAGGGATTACATCCCCAAAGGATCCCTTGCAAAGAGGAGTCTTCCTTTGAGTGAGCTCTTTGGCTTCAGGGATGTTTTTGCAGGCAGAAATATGCAATGCACCTGCAAAGGCACAGAGCAGGGAGAAGGATAAGAGCTGTCCTTCTTCAATGTAAAACTGATGAAGAAGCACCGCAGGTGCTGTCCCAGGTGAATTGGGACAAAATGTAATGAGATCACTTCCTGCCATGTACAGACAATGAGAAAAGAAAGAAGAAATATGTCACTGAAATGGAACCCAGGCAAAGGAAGCAGGCTGAAATTTGCCTTCAGCTGCTCCATTCTGGGTTTTGAGTACATCAGCAACTGGAAAGTGGGCAGCTCTTCCTGGACACCCAACGGAACCTGTGTGAGAGCATGGGCAATACTAGCAAATAACATGATGGATTTAAGATTCACAAGAGAGCAAGGGAAAATCCAGAGCGGGGCTTTTTGGAGTTTGTTTCTTTTATGCACCACTGCAACCAGGAAATATATCAATATGGAAATTTAGAAATGGGCTGAGGTTTCGCGGAACTTGCATCAGAGTGGCCCAGTGCCTAACACTACCGTAACCCGCAGAGGTCACACACTGAAGTGCTGGTTTCAGACAGTGACTCTGGGAATTTCAGAGAGCTGTTTAAAGGAACACTCCAGGGGCTGGCTATGGTACTGCTCAGGCTGAGCGGGAATCTCACTTCACCCCACAGATGCATAAAAATCAAATTTTTTTTGGTGAGCTGTCTGTGACAAATGCTGAATTTTTGTCTATTCTCATGAACTTCTTTCAGAGCAAGCTTTAAACTTCCTTGGCCTGTGTGGGGAGGCATAAACTTTCCGAGATGGCTGTTGATGAAAGTGTTTCAAGTCTTAACTGGATTCACTAAGTGAGATACGGGAAAAATGAACTGAAAAAAACCCTTTTCTTGTGTGCAGTATTGACCAGTCACCCACATCCACGCCAAGAGTTCACAATTGTGATGCACCAAGACAGTGCCAGTGCTTGGCTTTTCTGGAGCACTGTACACCACTGCATGAAAACCTGCATTTGAGACACCCTGAGCTTCCCCTAGCTTCAGACTGCTGCATTTTTGTTGCATCATCACATTGAGCCTTCCTCATAAGAAATTATATGTCAGGGTGCAAAACTGCTGGTGGAGAGCCCACAGCAGCACTGGTGCCTTTGGTTTCAGAGTGAGCTTGTGGTGTGGAAGTGCAGAGAAAGCCGGTGCATTCACAGAGAAAAAAATAAATGACCGTACAATAGGATTTGGCAACAAACATGAAGCATTGTTTGCTTTGCTGTTGCTGGAAGTGAAGAGGAAGGCACAGTTTCTCATAGAGAGGGGACATTTCATCTCAGTTCTCTGATCCAGATGAAAAACCAAGAGAAAAACAGGGCTGTACCTCAACCTCCACATTTCTCCGAATTGCATAGGCTTGGTTTGCATTTAGCTGCATCAGAAGCTGTCTGTTTTGTTGTTTAGATTCATCATAATCTATAACTTGAAAGTGATGGGTTCTGCTGGTCAAATCTCTGTATTAGGCACTGCTGGCAGCTCTCTCCTACCGTACATGGCCACAGCCCTTGAGGTGGCTCGTGGGGTGCCCTTCCTTGAGTGGGAATCCAGATTCTGCCTGTAAGAACTGCAAGTTCAGGTAGATGGGCTCAGATAAAGACTATGGGCCAAATTTTGATGAGTATGCAGAACTGCAGATGTAGTGTTTTAGACTGCTGAAACAAGGAAGAAAAGGTTCTGCATGCTTCAGTTAGCAATGTCTTACTGCCTAGCAGGGCTCGTTCAATCTAGTTCGCACCATTCAATCTAGGCTTAATATCCGTGTTCACATACCTCCAGTCTGATCCACCCATGTGTCTGTCTTGTTCATGGCTGGAAAAACCCTATTTTTATTCAGGATCTCCACTCAGCCTGGCAGGCTGGTAACTCTTGCATGATGCCTTTGCAGGACAAGCACCAGTTTAATAAAACCAGAACTTTCCTTTCATGGAAACTGCGGGTTGGGTGAGAGTCACCACCACCACAGCAAATTCTCCACTTTGAATGGCCTGTGTAGTTTAATGGCTTGCTTGAACAGCTCCAAATGCCTGCCTGCTCCTGACAGAGCTAGGGCTGAGCAGCCATCATGGGCTGTGAGAATGCACAGAGAGGAGCAGAGATAACAGGCAGGTGCAGTTTTCCCACAAATGCCCTGTGGAGGATGGGAACCCTTCAGGATGGGCCACATGCACTCAACAACCTCCATGTTATGGCCAGGCTTGCGTGCCTTGTATTGCCTCTATTAGTGTGGCTTAAGAAGACCTTTCTGAATGCAGAAGACATGATCCCTGGCAGCCATATTCATGGACTCAGTGTACACATCCTTGCCTTTACTGGTTTTAAAGAACAAGGGTATTGCCATATCACTTTGGTTTTTTAAATGGCCACCAATGACAGAAGGCAAGAATCAAATTCAGATATCTTAAGAAAACTTAACTTGATTGACTTGATTAACTTGATTAACTTGTATTTTAGTCAGACAATTGTTTCCTAGTGGACACAACCATGATGAGCCATAGACCACAAGCTGCATGTGCTCTGTGCTCTGTGCTTTCCAGGTAATCTGTTTTTTTCTTTACCGCATGCGCCTGGGAAATGCATGGAATCCATATTCTTCTTGAAAGACTCTGCTCACTCTTCATACTGAGAAGACTTCAGTACTGCACAGGTTTCATCAGCATTTCTCTGTGTGCCCTGTCTGGCAGGAGTTCCCAGACCTGGTTGTCTGTCTCCAGGCAAAACAAACCTTGCACGTGCTGCAAAACCTTTCTCTTGAAATGACCTCACCACTAAACAGCAACTGCTCTGGTGTGATGTTCAGAGCATTTCCTGAAAAAAAAGGACATTGTCATAGCCAGGGACTTGTACAATGCACTCCACAAAAGGAGGGAAAGAAAGTAAATATAGAAAATTGAGGAGATATTCAGAGTCATAAGAGACACGACAAAAGAAAAGCTTCCAGGAAATTACTCTACAATGGGGCTAAATCCAGACTCCTTGGTCCAGAACACTTACTCAGACAACCCCCTTGTCTAGTAACTGATTTAATATCTAAAAAAAGGCTTTAGGTTGCTAGCTATGGCCCTTCAGTCTTGACAGTCTGAGCCCAATTGGGTGCATTTAAAGCACCCTTCTCTGCAGATATTAGCAGACATATTCTGTATTCACATGTTCATATTCACTGCATGCATAGCCAGAGGAGATGCCACTGCAGCCCAAGCCCATTTAATACTTTGTCATTTGCTCTAGGCCAGTCATCTTTGTAGTGTCCAAAGTAAATGGAGGGAGAAAGAGAGGTATTTCCAAAGGATAATTCATTCCACCCCAAGATAAATGGTGTTAGCGGGAGGAGGAGAAGTTAAGCTGGTATTTGAAGATGCCTCCTCACAACTGGCTTAGACTAAACACCTATCTGCTAAATGAGAAAGGGATGAATCCTACCATAACGGTCTAAACCAATAATACAATACAGATGTGTAGAGCAGTAAGTGACCAGATGGCGAATTTGTCATGCTAGAGTGTAGTTTCTTGTAATATAAATACGGGCTGATGAAATAGTCGATTTTCTCAACAGACTGCCTCAGCTTCATTACAAGAGCTACTCTGGAGCCACTACAATTTGTCACAGGGCCCTACATATATATTTATAGAAAATATTATGGTCTGGAAATGAAAGATTATGTACAAGCAGTAATTTTTGGTCAATTAATCTAAGGTTCTCTGTTCAGAAAAAGAATCCTAGCATCCACTTTTTCCACACTATGTGAAGACATTATATTTAATGTCAAATTATATTTAAATGAACAAAACCACTGCAAGACTACAATATATTAAGACTACTAAAGATAGCCTCTCCCATCTATTCCCCTGTGCCTCAGTAGCAATGGTTTTATTTTGAACTAGTAAAGCAGATTTTGGTTCTAGCCTCTGGATCAGAAAGCTACCCAAATGCTTCAACAAAACTATTTCTAGTACTGTGGGGTCTCTGAAAATAAAGAAGAGAGTGAAAATTAAAGAAAAAAAAAAGGGTCTGTGTGAATCCTTCTACCTAGGGGGAGCAGTTCTTTACTGTTTGAACATGGGCAGGCCACAGCCAACACCTCCTAAGGCAGGACACAAGTGAGATCCAGACTCCTGATTCACTGCATCTCCCTTGTTACCCAAGGTGGAGGCATGGCAGATCCCATTGTCTCCCAGTCCCTCGGTGCACATCTGTCCCCGTGCCCAGCTGCCCCACAGCCCGGAGCAGGCACGGTGACCCCAAGACCTGCTGACCCTGCTGCAAGGCAGACAGCCAGCACACGCCTGTGATGCCACCTGCCCACACAGATGTGGGACAGCCAGCAGGGCCAAGCCTGCCGGAGAGCAAAGATCTCCCAAAGCATGGGTGATCCCACACAGCTGCCAGGAGGCCTTCTGGAAGGTTGCCTCCAAAGCACCAAAGGAGATGTCCTTCAAGAGAAGGTGTGCCTTCTGTGGAAGATTGTCTGTGAACACAATCCCTGGTCACTTGTAAGCAGCAAACACCAGCCCAGCTCTGCCCCACCATTTGAGGAGGACCTCTGGACAACCACTGCAGAGCCAGGTCCCTCACAAATACACCTTCCCCGGGTGGATCCTGCTTCTGGGAAAGGCTCCAAAGATGTGCATGCTCATACAGCATCCACAGAGGATCTTTTTTGATGCGTGCTGTCTGCCCAGGCACTTTTCCACTCAAGGAATTTTTTCCAGCTGTGCGGAAAACCAGTAAGAGCAGGCGTTTATCCAGCATTTTCAGAAGTTGTCCCTGTGTTAATAGCTGGCATTGCTTCATTTAAGAAACATCGTGTTGAAAAATTATGTCAAAAATCTTTGGTCTATTAATCATTTAGTTTACATAACTTGGCAGCTTTTAGAGGTTATGTGCAATGCCAGAGCTCAGAAAAGTGGCTCTTCATGTGGAAATGCAAATTAGTAATTCAGGTAATTGATGATTGCATGTCCTGAGTCACAGCAGTGCATCCGCCACCCCCAGCAGCAGCCTACTGCTCTTGTTTTGGATCTAAATAGTCTATCCATTCAAATGTGGCCATTCTTTCATCCCTCTCTGTCCCCCCTGTGGAGCTTTTCTTCCTGATAGCCCAAAGGGGAAGAGCCTAGAGGACTGTTGTGTGGGTAAGAATGAAGATGTGTTGGAGATCTCAAAGATAACATTTGAAAGTCAGGGGACATCTGGGCTACATAACATGACTGTCAGGACTAAGGCCTTCCAAAAGCCATTCTAGTCCTGAGGGCAGCTCCCACTGCTATTTCTGTTCAGACCATCGATCTGCTGGCATTGGTGCCCCATCTCTGACAGACCTTGAAAATACTCCCCAAAAGTACTTCATGAACTTTGGTGCTGTGTGATGGATAGTTTGGGGAAACAACTTTCTTCTGCCCAGAGGATGCCTTGAAGGGTGAGGTTGGATTGTCCTCTAGCCATAGCATCACCAAAACAGTGAAAGGACCTGGGTTTGGGGTGGGTTTGTGTGTCTGTGTGTGCGTGTTATCTTGGCCTGCAAGTTTCTCTGTGGCAAGAGGGCTGATGAGGGATGCTCTGAGGGGTGGGATTTGGATGGTGGGAGGCAGAGAAATGCAAAGAAAAGGATACTGAAGAGCCAGAATCTCCTGGTAAAAGCACAGAAGGGTCATAAATGGCTGGTCTGATGCTCCCAATTCATCCCTGATCTTTATCTATCTTAGGTACATTTAAATGAATGTCTTCTCTTCCAGTTACCTCCTGCTGTCAAGAATTTGGTAAATTAGAGACAGAAAATATGTTGAGAAAAACTGGCTTAGTCTAAACCCAAGTAATACTCTTTTGGACACTAGTTTCCATCAGAGCAGTTTTAAATGACACCAACACCTTTCTCCTCCTGAAATTGTCTCATGCGTTGCGTGCCAGATGTCAGGAGGAACTGTAAACCTCCATCACCCATCTCAACACACCCTTTGCAGTCTTGCAAACAGTCCAGTCTATACTTTCACATCATTTAGCCAAGCTAACCACAGAGTATACAAATTATAATTAATGTAATTTTCTTTCTCATGGCTTCAATTCCCTTTTGGTGGAAGAAAGAGGAAAGTCAGGCAGTGTCTGTCCCTGCAGCTCCCTTATCATTTTTACTTGTATGGTTTTACTTCTTTTTCCTCCATGTATTTTGCTTTTCTTCACACCCGTGTAGGCCACAGCCAGCGTGAGAGGACAGGCAGAGGTTTAGACATGCCACAGCAGATGAACACTTCAGACGTGACTGCTTAACCTCACACAACCTGCTGACACCACACTGCTTCCTTCAGGGAATGTGGGAAAAGGGAAATGGCTCCTGCTCTGGTCATCCCATTTCAGCAGCCAGCCAGCTGCTCCCTTGGCTCTCACATACCCATGGGACAAGGATGTGCTCCCAAACTGGCTTCCCTGCACTGTGTGCCCAGAAGGGAGGCAAGCAAGGACTGACACCACAGAGGTGGTTCCTCCACTAGCAGTGTCCCCTGATGAGGGCCAGCAGTTTTCCCTTGATGAGGGCCAGGAGTGTCCCTGGGGCTCCCTTTTACAGATACCAATAATCACTGAAATGGTTAAAAAACATATCTTGAGGGGGAAGAAGCATGTCCTTCTTCCCTCTACCTACAGAGGCAGAGCCCACTGACACCTTCAGTGTATGAAGCAATGCCACCTTCCTTCAGGGCTGTCCTCCTGGGCTTGCTGTACTGTTCCCAAGAGACCCCAGAGCATGGCAGCACTGGAAAAGTTGAACTCAAGGCTGCAGACAAAACCTTTCTCTCTGGCCTACTCCCCCTCCTATCTTGCTGATCCTTCCCAAACCCCAAAGTGTGGTCTGTGCATTTCCCTTCTGAGATGGATCACTTTAAAATTAATTTTACAGTAAATCACTTCCCCATTTCCTTTGTTTATGCAAGGTGGATTTGGTGGTTTCCATCTCTGTGTGACACAGCTCTTGGCATGGGAGCACAGACCATACCCTCACTCCATCGTATTCTGCATTGTGGGCTCCCCTGGAAAGAAGGTAGAAGAGCTGGTTCCACACTGCCACTTCCCTCCACCCTCCTGCACCGGTTCAAATGGGAACTGCAGCCTTGCATCCTCAGCCTTTCTCCTTCAAGCAGGACAGTAGCAAATGCTCACACAGCACAGCTCGGGGGCAGGCCCGCCGGGGAAGTACCACAGCCTACTGAATACGGCTGCTCCATATCTTGTCTGCTTCTAATGCCACAAATCTTGCATTCCATTTGGAAGAATACTTGCAGAGGAGTAGCTGGTGGCATCCCCCAGTTTCCTCGGGAGAAGTGAGGGGAATATCTGAATCCAAGGTTGAAGGGTGTACCTGCAGTATTCTGGCTGTGAGTAACCTCATGAGTCTGGTCTTCTCACTATGCAGGCACCCTCTGAGACCCCAAAGTGAGCAGCCACAGCCTCAGACCCCTTTCTCCCTCACAGAGCACCATGGCTACTGGGTGGTCAGGCACCATAGTGACAGAGGGTGTACCCAGACTCTGAACAGCAGAAATGTACACCAGGGTGCACATCCTCACATCCCCAGGGCTGGAAAGGGAGAGGGAGGAATTTTGACTGCAGTGTCATAATGTAAAGTAGTCAGAACTCAGCTGCAGATATTAGTCCAGGCCTTCCTAAGGGTCTGGAACAGGCAGGGAGCAGGCAGTGAAATCATCCATATCCCCAGGCAGACAAACAGGTGTTGTGCACTCCTGGGGGTGAATCATAAAATTACCATCTAGTCCTTTATCTTCCAGGAAAGTCTCTTCCTCAATTCTTACCTCTCTTACACTGTCAAGTGTTGCTCCAAAATAAAAAGAGAATAATAACAAATGCAGAGCATTCCATAATAATTGCTCCAAAATAACAATAGAGGATCCATGCTGCCACCCTGAGAGACAAAGCAAGTCACCACACTATCAGCCCAGCAAAGGCAGCATCCTCTCCCTGCCCTCCCTCTCCTCTGCCCACTCCCCCTCCTCCCAGGGCTTTGGGCCCCTCGCTGAAAGCAAACAGCTGGCTGTCACTTTTTTAATTTCTTGGCTTTCTATGGCTTGGGTCCCAACCTTAATGTCATTTCAATGCCATTTTTCTTCTGTGCTGAATAACAGGTCTGGAAATCTCCACCTCGCTGCAGACAGCACGTGTGGCAGGGATCCTGCTGTGCCCATGCCAGGTGCCTTTGTTCCTAGAGACTTGGTCAGTGCCAGTCTCCAAAGGCACCCATTGGAGCAGGTTAAGTGTCTCCATGGAGATCTCTCCAGCTCCCTCTCACAGTCCCTCTCTTCTCTTACAGCTTTCTGTTTATTGTAAACAGCATCCCCATCTTGGCTGGGGATAGTAGCTCTCTGCTTTGCCCTGATCACCTGCCCACCCAAGTTGCCTCCTAGCCTGCTGTTGCCTGGGAAAACAGCAATGCCATCCTTTGAAAATAACCTGCACGTGGTGGAGGGCTCTTTTCCTTCCTGGTTTGCTTTTTCTTTCCACACCCCTATCATGGGACTTGCCTGGATCTCTCATGGCAGCTGCAGCATCACTCCACCGTCAAGGGCTGTGTGTTTGTGCATGAGGGAGAGTTTGTGGGAGGGAGGTTGGGAGCTGCAACCTCCAAACACCGCTCCTTCCTCCAGCCATATTGTCCCATCACAGGCAGGGCGCTGGTGTGCCCAAGCCTGGACTATTGGGCAGCTGTACAATATTGTATTGAGCCCTTCCCCTCACTCACATCCACAGCACGCCTTGATCCCACCTGAGCAATTGGGAAAGGAGTCTTAAATTTCCCCAGGTCTCCAGGATTCATCTGCTTTTTCAAGCTCCGTGTAGTCCAAAGGTCCCACCTCCCATCCAGCATCTTCCATCCACTTTCTGATGTCTGCCAGAAGTGAGGGAGCCCCATAGGGAACAGAATTTTTTCATGATCCCACAATGGCAGTACAACTCTACCTTTCCTTAGTATGGTCACAAAGACCACCCTTGGCTGGGAAACCATCCTCATTTCCAGGGTTTTTTAAAAGAGATTTGGGGAAGAGTGGAGAAGTAAATGCACCCATGTTCCTTCCTAATCTATCACCCTACTCTCCAATGCAGAAAACTGGTATTTCCCCTTCATATCACTACATTTCCTCTGCTCCTGACACGATTTTGAAGATGTATGTTCACGCTAATATTTTGAAGATGTATGTTCACGCTAATGAACAATTCCAAAACAATTTCTCCAATGTATCTGACAGGAATAGACTTTTCCCTGACATGCCTGTGCAACAACACCTACTGCTCATTGCAAGGGTATTTTCTGTAGTGATCCCCGAGGCAACCTGCCTCTCCCTCTCTGCAGGAGCACCTCTGACAAGCTCAGCTCCCTGTCCCTCTCTCCCAGCTGCAGTTTTCGACTTGAGGCTATGGTGGGGGTGCGTGCTGGGAAGAGTATGTGCACCTAATGTTCAAGTTGCACTTGGTCTTCAGGTGGCCTTGGATCAATCACTTAATTGATTGGTCCCTCAGTTTCCCTCACTGGAACATGAAAATGTCACTGGTGTCTTTTCAGAAGACATTCCTTGATGTCTTTAGCAAAACACAAGCTGGATAAGTCTGTGAATAGATGAGAAGTTATATCTGTAGCTTCCTATAACAGGAAAGGCAGTATATTTTTGGAGCTTGCCACTGCAACAGCAGAAAGGAAAAACCTCTAAAATTGTCCTGGGACAGAGTTTTGTTACCCAGCTTCCTTAGAATCGCCCAAACCAGTAATGCCAGCATGACTTACCATGCTCCCAGCTCACCCTGCCTTGCAGCATCCAGCCAGCTCCTAGAGATGCCTGTGCTGCTTCTGACCCACGGGCACGTGTATCTGACCTGCACGCAGGCCACAGAAGGGCAGGTCCATATGTTCATAAAACAGAGCAGGAGGGAGACCTGTGCAAATTCCTGTCCAGCAGCCAGCAGGAGGAGGATCCCTCCCAATGCCTGGCACACGCCGCATGTCCCTAGACACTGAGTGTCACATGTGTGTGGGAAGCTGCATAAAACATGATTATGATAAAATAAATACTGTGACAGGGATTATACTGTGACTGGCTGTCCCTGCACTGGGATTTGCATAGAAACTGATGCTGACAGACAGAAATTGAGATGGAGAAAGAAAGTCCTGGTAGCAAAGTTCTTCCTATGAAACAGTTTTAGGTCTGGAAGAGCCTATCCACCTTCAAAGGCTGCCTTCAATTGAGTCAAACACTCCCTATTTCAGGGTTTCTGTGACTAAAAGGTTCAATGGTAAGTTTATGTGCTTCAAAGTTGCAGAGATCCAAGTGCTGCAGGTCCACCAGGATGGTGGGTGCAGATCACAGTCTCTCATCCCCATGACAGGCAGATGAGCAGAGCTTCTCATACCACTGACAAACCTGGGGGTAGTTCTCCCGTCCTGCAGCTTGATCAGTCTTTGGGTATATACAAAGAGCTCAGGCACTTACACAGTGACTCCACATCATTTTTTCCACCAACAGGCATCCCATTTCCCCCAGGACCATTGCTGCCTGTCAGCCCCCCTCTAACATCTGCCCTCCAAGAGCTACAGCTGCTCCCATTCAATGCAAAAATGGTCACCAAAAAGACACAAAACCAGAAACAAATCATGTGGAGAAGCTCCTCCAAATCTTTGGGGGAAACCCAACACTGCTTTTGGAAGAGTGATGTAGGACAGTCTTTCTTCCATCCTCAAATTCTTTCTCCTAAAACACTCTCACCCTTAAGGCTAGGATTCCAGGGAGAAGAGAGAAAAAAAATGAGATCTTTCTGTTTCTTTCACCTTCAAGTCAAAACTAAACTTCCCTACTTTTATTGTTCGAGGCAGATTTTTTTCTGGCCTTTAACCAAGACTTTTTGCCTGATCTGTATTCAGATCTATGACACACAGTCAATGTGTTCAGTGAAAGCTGCATTTTACTGTTAACCAAGGAAGGCTTTAAAGCAGAGTGCTTGGATGTCAATAACAAAGAAAGCAAGACCCAGAGTTCCACAGTGTCAGAAGTTTATTTTTTAGCACTAGCTGTCCAAACACTTTTGTTGGTCTGAAGTAGTCCTTTTTTTCTCCAGGGAAGTCCAAGTCCATAATGATAGAGCTCCACATACACTCCTAGGGCAGCTCATACAGCATGAGGTCTGCTCAGAAGACTGCAGTGCACCGCACCTCAGGGAGCCTGAATGATGTAGTCCTTCAAGTTCTGGATGACACCCAGGACAGTCAGAGTCTTCTCTAGACTCATGCACTGCAACTTTTCCATTATCTCCTGTCAGGAGAGCAGCACTCAGTGGAGGTGGAGGAAAGCAGGACAGCTAGTGCTGACAAGTACAGACATTGATGGCTGGCAAATCACTTAGGATAGGCCCATGGTCCAGTGCCTGACTGGGTAAGGGTCTCTCCCAGCCAGTGTTAATGGAGGGTTGTTCTGCCAAATGCACGAGCCTGGTTGAGCCAAACTCCACTGTTTCATAAAGCAATCCCATCCATTGCATGTGGAGAATTACCACCTTTGGGCAGAGAGAAAAGGTTATAAGAATGGACATACAAGTGAAACACG
This sequence comes from Daphoenositta chrysoptera, assembly GCA_013397915.1. Taxonomy (NCBI): domain Eukaryota; kingdom Metazoa; phylum Chordata; class Aves; order Passeriformes; genus Daphoenositta; species Daphoenositta chrysoptera. The sequence goes on along the minus strand of VZRO01007291.1, from coordinate 1,976,131 downwards.
GGTACCAAAAATGGTGAAAGCTTATGAGATCACCGTGTCCTTCCCTCACACCTAGTCAATACAGGATTGTTCCCTCACTGACTCCAGAACAATGCCACTTAACCTAGATGCAATCATGCTGCAGGAACTGCCAAACACAATGCAATGAAGACCAGAAAATGAGCTCATATGAGTTAATCCAATTCCTGCAATAAAACAATCCAGGGCTCTGGTCTCTGTCCTGCAACATTCTCCTGAGCCAACCCTTTTCCAAGCCAACACTTGAGTGTGCTAACACTCAAATACAAGCTGGAGCCACTGGTGGGCTGCTGAAATAACCTGGAGCTGGGAAAACGCAGCAAAACAATATGTTCTTTCTACTAAAACTGTTGCTTTGTTTAGATGGGATCCATAAACCTTGTTATTCACAAACATTCAGGGAGCAGAGCTTTATTTCCAAGAATGCTCATGGAAAGGAAATCCATTGTGCAGCCCAACATGAATAGACCCTTAGAGTGCAGTTTTTATGGGAAGCATCCAGGTGGCTAGTGAGAAAATAGCTTCTTATCAAGTAAAGCAATGCATTACAGCTATGGATGATTCCCAAGCAGTTGGGAGACATCCCCACCTGTGAGGAACACGTCACCCCAAGAGGAGTCTGAAACAATGCCACACAGCAAACACACAGCAGGAACTGCCACCCCCTCCACCAAATCCACCAGCAGCCAAAGTGTTCACACTCACTCTTTGCAAGTCATTGCAGAGCCACAAAAACACACCTGACAGTAGAAAGGAGCATCCGATGTATTCCTTTCACTGGTATCTTACAGTGCCTTATATGTAATAGACCTTAAAACAAAGGGTTAAAATTAACTGTAGGATCCACTGAAAGACTTTCCTGGAAATGGCCTAAGCAGCAAACCTATCTCCTCCTCCTTCTTAAAATCATGTAGCTGATAAAAAGCAGAAAGTATTTAATCACTATTTTGTATGCATAATTAGGTTTAGTTTGCAGAGCTGTGAGTCCTGAGTTAGCAAGTGCACATGCACACACTCAAACACACAGAGACCTTGTTCATTTATGTTACTGGTACCCAGAAACACAGTTCCTCAGCCAGAGTTTGGGTGGCAAACATGAAAATGCATTTTGATAATATTGATGCTGGAACGCAACAGCATGCACAAAAATATGTCCACCAAGTGCAACACATTGTAAACAGGAGAATAAGTAAAATAAACAAATACATGTAATTTCATCTGGGTCACAAGTTGACTCAACGTGACATTTCCTTTTGTAGTGAAGAACATTGTAGAAAAGAGAGCTTATTTATACATACTGGAATATATTTGGGTAGGGTTTTTTCTAGCTCTCTTGGTTATTTTTGCAGTAAACCTAAATGTTTAGAGGCTTTTCCCCCTTTCAAGATCAAGATTTTCTGTCTACTTGATCTCACATAATCATAACTCATAGTTCTGCATCCTTAAAAACGACTGCTCTACGACTGAGAGCAATGACCCCACCATGTGATCTTGCCCCAAAATCAAGTAAGAGATTAGGCTGTAAGCAGCAGCTCTAACTTCAGTACTATCAGATATTTAAAGGCATATGAAACAACATCCATTTCTGCCATGTTCGCTTTCTTCTCCTGAGTGATGCTTTGCAGCTGTGTCTCTTCCAGCAGCGAGGCAGCCAGGACTCCCTGGGGAGCCCATTTACACTGCTGCTCTTGAAGGGCTAAAGTGGGAACACGCGTCCTGTGTCCCTGGACACACACACTGACACAGCTCTGTGAAGCCCTGTGGGTGGCTTTCATGGAAGAGAAAATGCTGGCTAAAGTTCCTCTTGCTCTGCCTGCCTAGTACAGAGTGAACGCAGTCCTGGTCTCAGATGTGTCCCTCCTGCTCCCTGAGCTGCGCACGGTGCCGTGGTCAGGACTCAATGCACATATGGGGATTGCTGAGCTGGAGGTTACAGAGCAGAAGGGCAACAGCAACAGCTCAACTCCTTGTGCAGGTTTCCATCCAGAGCACTCAAAGCACTGTGCACAGGGAATAGGAATTACAGGGAGCGAGAGGGAGGGGAAGAGGTTGACCTAGTCACTGAGCAAGCCAGCTGGCTGCAGGGTACATGTTTGGAGTGCCAGATCAGGCTAGAAGTACCACAGCATCCTACAAAGTCACTCATTTACCATGAGCAGCAGAGTATGACAAGCACAAATAACACGTGAAATCCAACAGAGAAAGCCAAGCCTTGCTCTGGGCTGAGCACCCCTCTGTGGCCCTTCGGGAAGGTGCCAATGCAAAACCAAGGCTCGTCATGAAATATCATGTGTGTCTGTGTTGAGGGAGTTGGAGAAATCCAGAAGGATTTTAACAAGGAGGTGAGGGAACACTGGCAAAAGCAAGCAAGTGCCCAGAGCTCCCTGTCCACACAGAGTGACACTGCAGCACTGAGCAAATGAGATTATAGTCATCAACAGCTCATCAGCCCTGTGACAAGGACAAGAATAATCCCCTCTGCTTAACAAACACAGGACCTGAGACACGCCAAGTGCAGCTATACCAGTGGTGGGAGCAGCAGAGCAAGCCTCTGCCCTGGGTCTCCGGGGTTCACATTAAATGGGGCTCAGAATGGGCAAGGCCATTCATCTGAGCCAGGCAGCAACAGTCACCAAGTAGAGAAGGAGACAGGAAGAGGATCTGCACTTCAAGGCTCTTGGCTGTGTGTTACCAGCTCAACTGCTGTCCACAGGACTCCCTGCATCATCCCTGTGCTTCCCCTTGTGCCCCTGGCAAGGGTGTCCTCGGGCTCAGAGCTCACTGTGCCTGCAAGGTTGGCAGGAAAGGCTGACCTAACCCTGCACCAAGCAGGCCCTCAGACCTATTGTCTCAAAATCAGGGTAATGATGGATGCCTAGGATGTTTCATCATTTCCCAGCACTGTTACAAGGCCCACATTTAAACCTCATCAGAAACATTTTGGTTTCCTTTCTGATTTTTATGTGCCTGGAGTGCTGGCTATACCCCCTCCAGCCTTTGTTCTCCTGTTATTAAAAAGTGTTCCATTTTTCAGAAAATGAGTAGTGCTGTAGAACAGACCTATGAAGCTCTTCAAGCGGTCTGAGCCTCTCGCATTAGCAGCAAGACCTCAGTGAGGTGTTTACCACTTGGGACATGTCCTTCACATCCTCTCTATCCCTCTCTCCATCCACCCTCCATCTCTCCCTTCTCAGCTTTTTCCCACACTTGCCATGAGGTCAAACAAATGAAAGGCTGGATAAGTCAGCAGTAGAAAACAGGGCAATGAGCTTCTGAATGCGTTTGACAAAGAGGTTAAGACAAGGATGTTGAGAGGCTGGGAGCTCTGGACTGAGCTTAAACAGAGCCCTGGATGCGTGGATGTAGGGAAGCCCCAGGTGAGGCTGGTCAGGGCCATTACAGTTCTTTAGTGCCTTCGAGGCCTGGCACAGTCACTGGCTGGATCCTCCTGTTGGTCTCTGTTCCCAGAACAGCATTTCCTTCAGACAGAGGTGGTGTGTCCTGCTTGTGCAAGGGCAGTAGGTGTCTGCATGCACAGGCACAGCATGATTTTGATATTTGCCCCTCTTGATTTTCCATCATTCCCTTCTGTTAATATTTTTTCCCACATTTGTGCAGAAATTAATACCCAAGGGTTCCAGACTTGACTTGGACTTTTATTGCCACAGTAACAGCTTATAGAAATAGTGGTAGCTATACCACCATCATCTGGAAAAGAAATTATGTGCAACAACTTGCGTGTTTCAGTGGCTAACATAATAATGTGGCAATTACAGCTCTCTGTTGGGTCTGGTCCAGCTGTTTGTCCAAGAGGTCTCTAGGTGCAGCTGTTCTCACCACCAGACCCAGATCCTTCCAGTTACTGTTGAAATTGTGCCATAAACCTGCTGATGGATTTTGTTTTTCTTCCTTGAAAGCACCTGCTTGAGATGCGTGGCCGGTTTTGTTGTTAGATAGTCAGGAAAGACAAAAGTTGAATTCTGCTTTCAGGCATTTCATGGAGTGAGGTGAGCTCTCGTGTTGGAAGGTGTTGCACCTCTGTTGCAAGCTCTGCTAATAAATTCACCTGTGCCTGCTCCCCAAACTTGCCCTCTACCTACAGGGTACTTGAAATGGGCAGTAAGAATTAGCCTGCCTCTTGCATGTAGGCTGGCGTATTAAAATGCAGATCACTGCAGAGGTGAGGACAATGCAAACACCTATTGCACCTTTAGCAAGTAACTCTTATAAACTAGAAAGGGAGAAGATGTCCACTCCAGAAGATGAGATTTTCTCATTTTCTCTGTGATTTTGATCCTTAGTATGAGTTCAAGATATTATTTGCACCAGTAGTTGAAAATGTGTGAAGCAGTTAAAACTCGGTGACTTCTACTGGGACAGGACCGGTGTGGTTTGGGGAGGATAATGCTGCTATTCAGCTGAAAAAGACCCACACGATCCCAATGCCATTATTGGCATGCAGGGGCAGCAGGGCCTCCCCTTTGGAGCAGGAGGAAACGATTTGCAGTCCCTGGAGGAGGCAGCTCGCTGGGGTCAGGCAGCATGTGCAAGCCTGTAATGCTGGAAGTCCCTGTGCCAAGAAAAATATCTTGGCCATGCTTCCTCTGAGGCATTGGTGGGCAGGACAGCCCCCGTGGCTTCCTCCAGACCAGTGAGCGAGTGGACAAACAGGGACGTGTGCTGTGCTTGGAGCCGGCTGCCTGCCCACCGACACCCACCTGCTGGTTCAGAGATCTGTGTCCTTCTGCCCAGCAGTGGCACTTCACTTCAGCTTCCCTGGGGCTGGCAGACCCCCATGCAAGTCCCAGCTGCTCACAGCCCTTGCAGCCAGCCTGGCATGAGGCTGGGGGAGGTCGTGGGTTTGTGGCTGGGAAAGATATCCTTATGGGGCTCCTCTGGCAGCCGCTCACCAATAGTGCACACAACACCTAGGGTTTGTACCCATAATATACAATTAAGATTTTTTTTTTTCTTTCTCCTATTCCCTTCTTAGTTTTGGCCTTTCTCCTGTAAAGTTCAACAGCCTGATTTCCTCCTGCCCTGCTTACATCTGCATTGATGCAAAATAGACCACCAGCCTGGAGGCACTGAAGTGTTGCTGCTTTTGCAAAGCACGGAATAAGAACCTAAGATGCAAAGGAGAAGGGGATAGGGTACCCAGGGTCCTCATTCCCAAAAATGAGCCTGGTTGGCTTTACCTCAGCTGCCCTTTTGGAGACCTGCACCTCATTCACAAGCCATTTTCTTTATTCTTCTTAAAAAAGAACTGAGATCACATCAAACAACCCCCCTGATATTGGGGGTGGATGGGCCTTCCTTCTCAAAACTAATTCATTTAAAATAAGCAAATTGCTTCAAAATCATCAAATAAAGTCAGCCGTTCTTGCAAACGTGGTTGTCATTGTTGGCAGACATCGATATGCTGTGAAGAAAACTCTGTCACATGCCTTGACTTCAGAAAAGCATGAGAAAACACTTGCAGCCTTCCCTGAGATAAGAAGCCACAAACAAATCAGAAACAACAAGCGAAAACTCAATTCAAGGTTTACTCCAGGATGGACGTCTTGCTACGATAAATTAAGGTGTTTTTCATTATTAAAAATAAACAAAGCAATGAAAGTGAACCATGTCACCATTCATATGCTTAAAAAACATCTTTAATCTGCTTGGGAAAATCTTTTTTTCCCCCTAACAGGAAAAAATATTAGTTGTCCAGATAACAAGCAAAACAAAATCAACCAAAGGGCATCAAGAGACTTCCTGAAATTGAAAAAACAATGTTTTGTGTAACAAGTTAAAAAAAAAAAAACAAAAACAAAACAACCACATGCAGCAAGCAGAATGATTCCTCCAGCTTCTTCAGGTCGTCAGTGGTTTCAGGAACATGAGGAAGAGCTACACAAGCAGTCAAAAGTTTTATTTAACCTTGCAGCATTTTACAGCTGTCCTAAGCCTCTTCCCTTCTCCCTTTCCTCTCTCCCCCCCACCCCCCCCCAAACCATTTGTCTTTCTAGTGCCTTATTTTTAACAGCTCAGCTTGGCCCCAAAGGGACATGTGTAAAAACAACGAAAGAACTTAATTCGGCAGCTTTAGGGTTCCCAGGACAGAAATAGCAAGCCTGATGCAAATCAGGAGAGAAGCTGCTTTGGAAGAGGGAGCAATACCTCCTCCTCTTGAGGGAGAAAGGGATGGAAGGAGGCAGAGCCACGATGATGGGCAGCCAGGACACTCATGCACCGTGAGACTGGGAGAGGTGGGCAGTGTTGGGCTGGGCCAGCAGGGATGCTCGGGGACCCCATTCATCCTGCAGTAAATCAGCCCCTGGAGATGCACGGGGAAGTTTGCACAATGTCTGCCCAAACTCTGCCTGGATCCCTGCCAGGGCTGGGAAACTTTCATTCTCGTGAGTTCACAAATTTCACCTACAAGAGCCTGATTTAAACAATACAGGAGACAGTGTGGCATTCCTTCCCACATCCCTCTCGGCCACTGCGCTGTGAAGCCACAGGAAATCATTAGCTGTCCCTGCTAAGAACTTCTGGATCCCAACAAAATATTCCCATTTGATGTATTCGGAGATTTTTTTCTATGTTTAAAGATATTTACATGTTTTACATATTTTACATATTTTCACATGTTTGTTTCTGATGCTGATTTATGCAGTTTCTAATGTTTGGCTGTGTATTTTAAGTGTAGCAATATGGGGTTCAAAGGCCTCCCATGTTGCGGTTACCATGGTTTTAAGTAGCAACGTTGCTTGCAATCAGGTAATTAAGCCATGAATTTATATCTGCTCCCTAATAAATACACAGAACGGCAGGTCCAACCCTCACACATTTATAAGCTGGTTTTAAATGTGGCCTCTGAAGTGCTGAAAGACCTTTCCTGTGAGTATTTACAGCAGAAGTCAGTCCATTGAATGTTTGCAAAGAGTAATCCCTAGACAGGTGTAGTAGTAGCCAAAGCAAATTGGTTTAGAAATGTCAACATATATTCATGGATTATTTGCCCAGCTTAAGCACTTGTAGTAAATGTCAACAGATCTGGCAATAAGGTTCAACTTGCCAGGAAGAAAACCCCTAGCCTTGCAGCAAACACATGCACCACAACAGGAAAGGAACACAAGCCCGCTGACAGAAGGAAACCCACCGAGGAAGGTGATGGGAGGGGAAACCTCCATAAAATCTGCATCCACACTTTCTGGGGCTATTCCACCCAAGGGAAGGCTAGCAATCTGTGGTGCTTTCAGCGTATCTGATCTTCCTGGCCAGCACAAGGTCCCTTTGTTCAGCAGGGTGGTTTCCAGGAGCCCAGAGCTGTCCTCCAAGGCAGCCACCACCTGCAGGGTGAAAGGGGCACGTTTCCCGTATAGGTGTGCAGCATGTAAGTATCTGGGAACGTTCCTAATGCTCACCTTTGGCAAGGTGACACTCCCACAACTTTCGTCCTCCACCAGACACGGGACTTGCCTATGTTCCACCAAAGGGCTGATTCATCACATCAGTCTGCTGGCCAGAAGCAAGAAACCTGTTAATGGATAAATCAAGCAATATATGGCGTGTTTGTGCTGCATACGGTGCTCCAGAGACCTCTATTCATGCAAACAGGAGAAGTCAGCCTCACCACCTTTTACAAGAAAACTGTCTTCGGGACAGAAAAGCATCCTGGGTTTCGATTTCAAAAGCTGTTGGGCACAAAGCTCCCTCCCAAGGCAGAACATGCGCAGCGACGTGCAGCCCAGGGCAGCTCTGGGTTGTCTCTGCACCGCTGCATTCCTTGCTGACCTGGCCCTCCCTAAACAGCCTGTCCAGGGCAGGGAGCAGCCCGAAAGAGAGAACTCGTGTGTGAAAAGGTCCCCATGCTCACTGCTGACAGCAGAGCAGCAAGCTACAGGGAGCTCCTTTGGTAACTGCAGAGGTTCAGCCATGTCCCCTCCTAGCTGCTAGAAGCCTTTGCATGAAGAAATAAGTGATTTAAGGAGCCATCATTAATAACGAACAATAGAATTTCTCTTTTTTTGTTATTTGATGGGTTTTCTAGACCTGTGACACTTCCTGCCCTTGGGCACTGTTCAAGAAGCACAAGACTGCCATGCTCCCACTGTCCCTGTGGGCAGTTGGCTGGAGGCTGCTCCTAAGTAAACCTGAACACCCAGCAGTCACTTCCCTCTTTGTCCATCTCAGTTTCATTACACGAGAAAAATTGTGGCAGAGATCACAAACCTCTGCAGCAGCCACAGTCCCTCCTGCAGTACCACTCTTGGCATAAGTCAGCCTGGTGGCAATCACGGCTCTTCCCTGGCCCTGTGGCTCGGCTCAGCCACAGGAAGGCTGATTTTTAATCTTACTGACACCCTGTTTACACCAGAGAACCTGCTTTGATTGCAGCTGGCTTCCAGCTCCCCTTTGCCAAACCTGCCTCGCACCATGCCCGACCCTTGCAGACACTGTGGGAAGCTTTACCCTCTCCACAAGCCACAGTCCCCGGCTGCCCAGAGGGACAGGCCACCACAGAGCCGTGAAATACCCATCCAGCAGGGGGGTAAATTGCACTGCAGGCTCTGCTGCCTCCATTTGCTCAGCATTCCTGACCAAGGGCTTCTTCCTGCAAAGTCACCAGGCCCATCTTGAGCCAAAGTGCACTCACTCAGCTGCACCATATCCTGACAGGATGTCAGCAGTAAACAGTAGGTAAATACTCATGCTTTATCATTGGTTAGTATTTGTTGTTTTTAGAGACCTGGACTAAAATTCCCACTGGAAAAAAAATGTGTACAACAAAAGTAGCTTCTATTTTCTGCCCACAGGAGAACCATGTGAAGAGAGCCATTTCCTTCTTCATTCCCCACACAAAAAAGTTTGATGATGTTTGTATTGGATTTTTAGATCTCTTGCATCTATCTACTTAATGGTTGGGAAATTATTTGATTTATTAACAAACTTATATTATGGATCAATAAAGACCTATCCAGTCCCCACAATTGTTTGCCCTTTGCAATGTGGACCTTCTCCAGATCAGTGAAAGCCCTGCAACCATCCCTGAGGTGCAGAGCAGGCACTCCTCAAGCATGACTATTCTCACACCATTCAAAATTGGTTTTGGCAAATAATTGTGGGTGGAAGTGAGCTCTCTGCTAAAAGCACACTCCTTCAAAAATGAAGGAGTAAGTGAGTACAGCAAGCAAAGCCTTATTCTGGCATGACTAAAACATGAACAGCTATTTGCTGGAAATCACTGGCAGCATTTTCTCAGCAAAGGTTTTTGTGAGAAGATATAATTGATATTAATGTCTAGGGTTATCTCATCTGATTGTATCAGCAAAATATGGGATCACTTGGTAATTACTTTTAACATGATTTTCGCGGGAGAGCAGTCGACGCTGGAGAACAGAGTTGTCTTTTTAAACGCAGCAAAATACTGCCTAATTATGAATTAAACCCCAGGCTGAGCCAAGTTAGCAGCCTCTGGATTGATTTTGAGCTAGCAGTGCTTTCCCATTAAACTTTGGATGATTCTCATAGTCATTTTTCCATGGAAGTAACACTTTTCTGAAAAAAATAATGTTGTTAGCCTGCAGAACATTGAAATGATACAATAGCTGCTTGCTTGGAGCTCACTCACCACCTGCTTTTCCTTGTTTTGTTTTCTAGCCTCTAATTACTGAGCAGAGTCAATTCCTAATGAGGCAGTTTGATTTCCTGTTTTTCATACTTCTTGAGCTGCTTAAAGAGCCTGTCCAACATAAAAGGAACCCTTTTCTAAACAGATTTTAAATTAATTATAATAACCTTGGTGGTTGTTGTTGTTGTTGCTCTGCATGTGTGCATGTGTGTGTGTGTGTGAGCGCATCTGAGTTTTCCATGGCTGTGTTTCTCATTTAACATTTCCACACGAAACAACTTTTTTTTTCCCCTCCTGTTTCCCCCACCCCCCAACAATGCAAACTGGAAACTCTTGTCCAGGAAATTGTAGCCACAGAAACACTGTGTCTGGGGCTGAGGAGGAAAAGGTGGTGATGTCATGAATAATTGGGCTGTGAGAAAAAACGGAGCATGAATAAGGAGGGAAATATTCTGACGTCTGTCTTTAAAGCTGGAAGATAAACACTTGTTGTGAATGGTACACGCTGCCTTCCAAAGGCCTGGTAGGAAGACGAGCAGTACTAAATGACTGCTCAGAAATATATGAATGATGCTAATGAGGTCCCTCAGCCCTCTCCTAGCCCTACCAAGCACGTGTGACGCCTCTCAGTTTGTGTCTCAGTGCTTCCCCTGTGGATTGCAGCGGCACTGGAGAGCTGCTGCGTTCCTGGGATTTACAGCAGTCCAGTCCTCCTCCTGCCTCTGCTCGCTGCTCACTCTGTCCCTGCCTGCTCCCCGGGCCCTGTGGCATGGAGAGAGGCTGCTGCAGGCTGGGGCTGCACAGGCTGCGGGTGTGGGGTGGCCATGGGCTCCGACCTTGCCCAAGAGGTTCCGCCGGACACAGCTCCCCTCTGGCTGGCCAAAGGAATCTTGCAGCTATCTTGGTGCATGGATGGTACAAAACACAGCCAGGCAGAGCCTCCCGGCACAGTAGAAGCCCCTGCCATCGTCCACCTGCATCTCCCCAGCACTTCAACACTCCTTGCCCCAGTCCCAGGGTGGTGTTCGCTGAGGCCACTCACAAAAGGAACCTAAGGGCTTTGCTACGGTGTTGGTTCCCCCATCAGCTTGCTCCTTCCATTCTCCAACCAAGAGCCTTCCCAGAGAAATTCCCCATGGGAAGCTTTATCTGGAGCAGAACCTTCCACCGTGCCTCAGTAACAGGCCATGGACTCTGCGGTGTTGAGAAGGTGGCTGAGGATTGTTGTGTGTTTGAACAACAGCCACAACCAGTCCAGCCCAGGACTGTTGTGCTGGGCTGCTTGACAAGTACACAGGAGAAAGGCACTCCCTGTCCCAGAATGTTTGGAGAAGAAATCAATGGATTTGCACCAGTCAGCCTCTGGACCTACTACATTTGTGAGTGAATGAAGCTTCTCTGTGGAAGCTGCATAGGAAGCTCACTGAAAAATACAGAACCTGCTGCTAGAAATGTAAGGAAAGGCAATCCATGCTATATCTCTAAAAATTTGAGAGAGCCTTGGCTGGGGAGGGCTGCATTCCAGCCCCACCCAAATAATAAAGCTGAGAAAACTTCAATGGGCTCTAGTTTCTGGATTATTATTATTATTATGACAGGGTTTTCCTCTCAGGATTCAGACTCTCTGTAAATGGTGGGAAAAAGGGTTTTATACAACCCCCAGTCTCCACATGACAAAGTGACTGCCTATTCCTACAGTCATCTGAACAGAATAGACGGAATAAGCTATTGTCTGTGCTCAGAAGTCAGCGACTGCACCGGCACTTGATTGGTCCAGGATGTAGAGGAACAAAAAGGTCATTGAATAAAAGAAGAACAATACTTTTCATGAAACAAATGAGCTTTTGCTAATTTGTAGCATGTTTGGATTGGGTATCATATACATCAAAATGATGTAATTAGTAAATGTCATTTTCTGGAGAGAGAGAGTTCAGCAAACCCTTAATGATGGGAATTTCCTGCCCTGGACTGGAGTCTCTGGACTACCAGGGCATCATAAAGATGCTGTATTTCACTAATAATTAGAATGGGCACAAAGTGGGACCTAGATGTATGACAAGGGGAAAAAGAAAAAAGTTCACCTACTGTGAGGGTTAGTTGAACTGAAGGATTAATGACAGAAATAACATGGGCCAAAGGGCGATTAAAAACTGTCTTGCACATTTCACACTCAGTGTTTGAAACCTGGAATCTGAATTGTTCCTACCTCCAAATATCCACATCCCTCAAACCCATGGCTACTCAGGTGATGGTGTTTCTGCAGTGGGCATGACCATGGGCTCAACTCCCAAAGTACCTCCGTCAGAGGGACATCCAGAACAGGACAGAAACTCTGCAGTTTGTACAGCACTCTGCTGAGCACATCAAATTGCAAGGATGCTTTTCAGTGGGACCTCCATATGTTCAACACCAGCTTCCTAAGTTTTGAGTGTGTTTCTCCCCCGCATACTCACATACACATGTAGCAGGATCACACCTGGGGTTACACTTTCCAGGTCTGAGGGAAAAGCTGCTCCCAGGATGCTCTTTACTCCGAAGGGAGTCAGGAGTACTGGAGACCTTGTGTAGGAGGCATTTCTCAAGCACTGTCATTCCAGGTTGCTTTAGGCCAAAGACTCGCATTAGCAAAGCCAGACCCACTGCAAGACTTGAGGAGCATGCAGAACCTACTTGTTAAAGAAAACAACAAGTATTTTGCCCCTTTTTTGCAAGTCAGGCTTGGCACTAAGCAGAGGGTAGATTTGTCAAAGCCCATCTGAAAGAGCAGCTGGCTGCAGCAGTGAAAGCCAAAGGGTCTAAATTCCCTCTTCAAATATGTCTGCCATCTTCAAATAAGTGTATCAGCTACATCAGAATTGCCTTGCATCTTTTCCTCCAAATCCGGAAGCCAGTCCTAAGCTGAATGCTGGTATAAAGACAGAAAAACACCATTTCTGCTTGCAATATAGAATAATGGAATAGTTTGAGTTGGAAGGGACCTTTAAAAGTCACGTAATCTAAACCCCCTGCAATGAGCAAGGACATCTTTAACCAGATCAGGTTATAAGGTACAAAGAGAGAGCAAATAGTGAGGGGTCTACCAGACTCAGAGTCCACCAAAAAGACTATGGCCTGACCTAGCTGCTTAGACCTGGGAGACAACAGAAATCCACTGATTGGTTTTCATTTCATATGTTGCTGACTCTTTCCCTCCAGAAGTTTTGCACCAGTTTTTGGACCCAAAGCTCCTGCCATAGCATGAAAATCTCAAGGATGTTTCAAGAACCATGTGGCACACTGTTCTTCAGGGCTCACAGAAGCTCAGCTGCTCTCAAAAAGACACCAACAGGGCAGGGCACTGAATTGAGTTGCCACCTAGAAAACTTTTTCTCTCTGGTGGAAAAATCCAATAGGCGAGTTTATGAAGAGAAATCTCCTCTGGCAATGGCCACAGCATTCTCTGAGATATGCGATAAATATGTTATATCAGTTCATGTTTCCTTCTTTGCAGGAATTGCTCAGGCACAAATGAAACAATGACATGATTTGGAAAAACTTCCTTAATCATTTGTACTGCAACTTTTTTCTTCACAGCAAATTAAATGTATATGGGAACTAAACCAAAGACTCAAAGGTCCAGTAAACACTAATCACAGAACCTCTTCTGCCTGTAATGGGCATGTTTGAGCAGGAAATATTTAACTGTTAGGGGAGTTTTGCCTCTCTATTAGCAAAGGAAGGACACCTCTAAATGTGACATTCTTGTCCCCAGGAAATACCCTTACATTCTCTGCGAGTTCAGAAAGGAAAACACTCCACTGCAAATAATTTACTTCACACCCGCTTCTTTCCTTTACTTTAATTTGTTTTTTCAAAAATTCTTTCTGCTGCCAATTTTTCTATCTTTTATGAAGATTAAGCCAGAAAGTCCCACATTTGTGAGCATTTCCAATGGAAATCTGTTAAATTAATAATCTTGGGTCAACAAAACCATGTTCTGATGGGCCCTGGCTGAGCCATCTGCAATTCTGTGACCGTGAAAAAAAAAAAAAAAACTGGAAACAAAAGCATGAATTTTCTCCTTGGAGGGAGAGCTAAAAAGCAGAAAAGGTTACCACACGTCCACTGATCCACTGCACGTAGTCACCATTTCTGTGGTCCCAGCAAAACAACATCAGCACAACCCTCTGTACAGCTGAGAGGTACCTGCTGTTGGGTAGGGTAGCACTTAATCATAACAGGAACAAGGATGCAGCCCGTCCTGCACAGTCCAGCAAATAGTAGGGTATGACACACCACAAAAGCAGGTACAGGTGTTGACTCACAGGCAATCCACCTTTTTTCAGCAAACTTCTTATTTACCATAAATGAGTGCATACAGCCCACTTTCAGTTCCTCTAAGTCATGCTTCAGTTAAACTCTGCTTTGTGTTCACCACATGATAAAATCAGGACCATAATTCCAAGGTGGTAACAGCTCTCTACAGCTTCAGCTATTATTAAAATAGCTGTATCAAGACAAAACCAAGATTCAAAGAAACCATGCTAATCAGCTGAGTGACAGGGCTTGTAGGTGAAAGAGAACTTGCTGTAAGCATTATTAGCCCATGACTGTGTGTGGGTGGCAATGCACCAAAGAAATGGGCAGCTCTTTCTTATTCTAGTGGTTTCCTATCGTTTTGGTTGCTGGATGGACAGAAGAAATAAAGATATAATGTCAGTTAAGCATTCATTTTCTCTCTACGTGGAAAATACACCGAGCTAACCAGTCTCATTGTATCAGCCCAAGGTCATATATATTGCCAGTAACTGCATTGTTCAAGCTTTGTCTTCAGATTTCACAGAGTGTGTTCTCACAGGTCACTCACTCCACTGCTGGCAGATATGAAGGGAGATGCCACTCCATCTCCTCAAATAGTTTGTAGTTCTTTCCTACCCCTCTCCTGCAGATGGGAAGACCAGAGCCCCGTGCAGAGCTCCAAATATGACAATATTGCAGATCTGAAGTACATGCAGTTGAGTTTTATCCCCAAGTCCTGTCCTAAAATCATCTGAGATTCTACCTGCATGTTTCCAAAGGAAGGTGTGAAAACGACAGCAAGCATGAGACAGTTTGGTCTATTGGGAGCTTCACGGATTCAGTGGGAAGAAGTGATCACCTGCCACATAACATGAGGCCATCAAAAGTCAGCTGGGATTCAGGCCCTGCCTGTGCACAGAGCAAGGGAAGGACTTTCATTACCATGCAGTATCTGGTAATGTCCTGGAAAATAAGTGAGTTTTTGCCCTGTATATATACATGGTGCCGATGTGGTGAGGTTCTCTGCATCCTTGTGGAATGAGAGTCCATCAAAACAAACAGATACCCAGTGTTAGGTGTTACCAGCAAGCTCACTACCAAACTCCACAGAAATCATCATGTGTCTATAAACCTCTGACAAATGATTTAAGTAACTCCCTGGTTTGGGGAGAGAGAAAACATACATTAGAAATAGGTCTAGTAAGAAATCTCACTTGAACACTAGCATGCATACTCTCACATGTCCACACATCCAATTTCCAGGGCAAAACAGTCATTGCCTCAGAGTTTTCATACTTTGGTTTACTCTGATTTGTGAGCTGTTTTACTGATAAAGAGCTGGCACAAATTTGTCAGCTGTTATCTCCACAGAAATAGCTTCCTTTGCCAGACTAGCTTTCAGCACTTACTCACAGCCAGAGGAGACCTGGGTCTCTCCAAAAAAACCCTCTCCAGTCGACGCAAAACATTGATCTTGATTTGCATGTTTGAATTAGGCTTACAGCCTGCTTGGTGCTGCTCTGCTCCCTATTGCCCAAATGCTCTCCCTCTGCAGATAACCCAGCAGGCAATGGCAGTCCAGCACCCCAACCAGAGTAAGATCTCATCTGGACAGAGGAGAGGAAAGTAATAGTATCTAAATCCTGATGGACAAGCCTGCCCTGAGCCCACCTAAGGGAAGTCTTCCCGCTACTGTAGCCCTGCATTAGGACAGGATAGAGACAAAAACTCTGGAGAGTCAGGTACTTTCTGACCATCCCTACATAGTTTACCAAGCATAGATACAAACTTTGCGCTCCAAATTTCAAGGACTTGAAATTAAAAAGGACTCATAGACAGAAATTCCTTCTGTGACTTACTAACCTTTAGGTCAAAGCAATGTAAATCACCTTCCATCTGTTAGCAACTGAGATCTCCACATTTCATTCAACCCTGAGACTTTTTAGACTACAATCCCCAAAGTTAACCACTGCTGGAAAACAGCAGCTCAGCAGTCTCGGCAAAATCACCAGCAGGACCAGCTGGCTCTGGGACTGGTGGCTTCTCTCCAAGTCACCACCCAACATGTTAGTGACCAAAAGACATCTCCCCCCACACACTAACTTTCTTGCATACAATTGGGTGGCTTCTGCCTTACTGCCCATGGGTACCAACCCACATGTAAAGCGTGCAAACATCTTTTCTGATGGGTGTAGTACAAACTTTCCAATGCTACTGGCTACCCCTCCACACTGGCATGAAGGAACACTAGATGATGTGATGGTTTTGGCTGGGATAGAGTTCGTTTTCTTCATAGTAACTAGTAGGGGACTGTGTTTTGGATTTGTGCTGAAAACAGCATTGATACCACGGGAATGTTTTCGTTACTGCACAGAAGTGCTTACACAGTGCCAAGATTGTCCCTGACTCTCATCTCACCCCACCAGCAAGTGGGCTGGGGGTGCACAGCTTTTGGGAGGAGACAAAGCTGTGACATCTGACCCCAACTCACCAAAGGGGTAGCCCATACCTTATGGCATCATGTTCAGTATATAAAGTAGAGGGGGAAGAGGGGAAAAAGAAGGGAAGAGGATATTTGAAATTATGGCATTTGTCTTCCCAAGTCAGTGTTATGTGTGATTGAGCCCTGCTTTCCTGTAAACAGCTGAACACCTCCCTGCCCATGGGAAGTAGTGAATTAATTCCTTGTTTTGCTTTGTTTACACTGCAGTTTTTCCTTTGCCTGGTAAAATGTCTTTATCTCAGCCCATCAGTTTTCTCACATTTGCCCTTCTGATTCTGTCCCCCATTCCACTAGGAGGGAGTGAGCGAGAGGCTGGAGTTGAACCACAACAGATGAGTGGCACAGAATATCTTGCACTTTGCCTGACTTTGCTGTAGTGGATCCATTAGTAAGGGAGAGTATCAGCCTATGAAGTTGCCTGTCAAAAATCTCCCAGCTGCACTGAATTCAAGAAAAATTAGTTTGGGGCATCACAGGAACCTCGTCTGAACCGTGACCCACTGACACAGAATTTGGTGGCTGCTTTCATTGGTTTAACAGTGTCTGATAGGATTATGGGCAGCACATTTCCAGGCTAGCTAAGCTCTACACAAAGCACTTCAATAAATATGGCAGTACTGAGTCTGTTGTTAGAGGTGCTTTGGTGTCCACAGCAATACAAGGCTTTGACTCTCCAGCAGATTTCTAAGCAACAGAACTTGCCAATCTCTTATTTATTATTTTAGGAGTGAACTGAAAACACTTTGGCATTGACACACCACAAAACTCAACCATACTGTGAACATTGCTATGTTTTCCTAAGAAAGGTCCTGTTCTTTAAGTATTGTACTTGTACAGCAGCTTTTCTTGGCACTTCCTCATCCAGGCTGCAGCCACTCCGAGTGTGGGGACTTTTGTGAATTTTCTAATCACCCTTGCTGGCGGCCTCTGAATGACTGTGCAGATAAAAGTAATGTGAATGAAAGTAATGTGAACAGCAATTTTAGAATTGAGCTTGATTTCAGCAATTTGCCAATCTGGTAAATAAGAAGAGAGAGAGTCAGAGCTAAGAACCTGTTCCGAGAACTGATGCCAACCAATGCACAGCAAAGGCATGCAGTTGTTGATTGGTTTTTTTCCCAAATGGTTGCTTTCAGAAGAGCAGATACACCCATATCTGGGATATCATGGGTTTGTGGACTAAAACAGACTTCCTGGGTACCTCTTTAAACTCAGCCCCCTGCCCTCTGTTCCCCCTCTTTCTCCACCCCATACAAAGAAATTACCTCCATACTTTTTCTCCTTTTACTGTTTTCTTATGTCCTTTTTCATCTTTCCTTCGTTCTTTGTGCTGAGATCTTGGCAAACAACATCAGCTTCAGCATCTATCAAGTGCTTATTCTCCATCCAAAATATCCCAGTCTCTGGCCTCAGCTGCAAACTCCAAGCAAAACTGTACCAGCAACAGACCAAGGATAAGTGTCTTTCCTGTCACACAGCTTTTCTCTCTCCCATTCTCCACTCCTATCCTGCTGTAGTGCTGGCTAGCAACAGAGCTCAGGTCAGTGCACATCACATGGATCACCTGCCTCTGGGTTTAGGAAGAGCTTCCTGACAGGGCTGCCTTGCCTTAGGTAAGAATAGTGATGCCACCTTCATTAAACACAGTAGTGGTTCTCATGGTTCTCAGGTGAATATATTTCCTATTTTTAACCATTTTCTCACCATCCGTAGCAAGAAGAGATACTTTGAAACAGGTTCATCACAGAGGATATTTTGTGGGATTATGTGGCTCCTGTGCCACCCACCCTTAGCGTACCAGTGAACTGGGCTCCCCCCCAGGCAAGAAGAGCAGGTAGGAGGGAGCAAGTGGAATTTGGACTACCAGTTGTACTCCTGACAGACTTTTATCTTCAGCATCTTCTGTCATTGCTTCCCTGCTAGACCTCCACTGGTGGCAGTCACTGCTGGAGAGCAGATGTAAGGCAAGTTGTCCCCCGTCATACAGACTTGGTCTGAGAAAAAACAGCTATCATAGTGGTTAAAATTCGAGGCACTAGGACATAGACTACCCTCCTGTTGCAACTCCTGCTACCCTTTCTGATGGAAGAAGAGATGGAAAATGATGAGGGAAAAGGCTCATAAAGGCCTTGCAAAAACTCAAATTAAAAAGCTACATCTAGGAATACTTTGAGGCCGCAATTAGTCCTTGCAATTGAATGCTTACTATTTTCATCAACTTGAAGAGTTAGCAGAAATTAATCAGCTGTGAATTGTTTCTAAAATGAGACAAAAAGCAGCACTTATCCACAGGGGGTCTGAAGCAAGAATTAAATGAAACACGACATGAAAATGTGGCCAAAACTCTTAAATGGGGAAACAACCAGGCACCAAAATAAGCATGTAGAGTGTCTTTACTGGTCGATTCAACATGAACATAATAAAATGTTTCCCAGTACAAGAGTTAAAGAATCCCAGTTTGGTGATGCTATCCAACAACTTCAGCTGCCACCATGTATGATTCAAGACTGAAGGCTAAAGCCTCTGCTAGATACTTGATGATAAACACAGTGGACATCTAAATTGTTATATATCTTGGCACCTGACCAGCAAAGCGTCCATGTAAAACCGTATGCCAGTAAATCTGCCTTCTGCTTTTAAGCTGATTATTCAAGGGTTAACTATGAGATCCCCTAATGAAATAATAAAACCCAGACATATTTTAAAAGCTATTGATTCATCACACTATCTGTTTTGGAGCATGTCAATGTATGAGAAATAAAATGGAAATGCTCTGTAACCTACGAAGAGTTCATTAGTTGTGGTATATGTTATTTGAAACATTCTTTGTTCTACCTTTACTGCAACGCTCCAGATTTTATTAGGAATGGGCCTAAAACAGAATCCTGCATAAGACTTCCCTGCCCCCAAAGTTGGAAGGGTGCTCAAAGTCTAATCCACAGTGCACAACCTGATTTTACCAATTAATCCATTCAGCATCATGATTGTGGTAGAGATCCCTGGCTTAATCCAGATACCCCAGCTTGCACCCTTTCCAGGTTGTAGTGATGCCTTTTACTCAGGCATCATGCTGTGGCATAAAGCAGGTTTCAATGGAAATAGTGCCAAAATGCAAGCAATCTATGAGACTGTATTTATTTACACCTTATATATAGTTCTGCATGTTTTGTCATAAGGATTGTGCTCTTGACAGAACTAAGACACTCCTGATCCTAATCTCAGCCAAACATTCCAAGCACTGGCCAGTGGCTGATGCTCAGATTCCACTCGAGCTGTTGTGCATCAGGGTAAACCACATCATCCCTGCTCTACTCAAGCACTAAGGAAGGCATCCACCTCACTTTAACTTTCTAAAAGTAAAGGGGTCTCACCTGCTCAAGTCATGCAGGGTCCTCTGCAGTTGATGGAGAGGGAAGGGTTTCTGCAGATGGTGATTATTCTTGTTTAACTCAGACTCCCCTCCCAGAATGAGCAATATGGTCCCATCTCTCGGTGTTGACTCAAGAGGAAATGTAGATAATTAATGTAGCCTGTGTACCTATTGAAAGGTTGTTACAGAGGCTCTCTGTAGAAGAAGAGAAGCAGAGTTTCCATGCGCCATTTGTGTGTGTATGTACGAGAAGAACCACACAGAATGGGCCCTTGCCTCACCCCCGGCTTTTAAAGATGACAGTATGTCAACATTACCCAACTGTTTAATTGCTCCTTCAGGACAGCTTCATTCCCTTCAGGATGCAATGGATGCTGCTGTCTGCCCTCCTGCAGGTGATCTGGTCACCTGGAGAGACTTCAGTGGTTGCCACTCTTAATCAGGCTCTAACAAAGGGCACCCAGTGACAGAAGACTTCTTGATCCCTCACTGCTGGCTAAGGGTGGCAGCACAGTCCTATATAAGAGCACTTAAGAGCCTCATGAGAAGTCCTCACAGTTGCTCAGCTCGAGAGAGGCTCCTGTGTAGGCTGCAGAAGAGCACCTTTGTGACCATCCTTGGGCACAGAGCGGGAGGAAGGAGTCAGTACCCGTGCCATCAGCATGCCACTGGTTTACATCATCTAATACTCAGAGATGAAGTGTTTATTGCTCTTCCATTTGGGGCTCACTATGTGGTCAAGTACCAGCTTTTTTCAGACTTCTAAATTACCTGATGAAACTTTTGATTTAAAGAACAGAGCTGGGAGCTGGGGGGAGCCAGGCTCTTACCAGCCAACTAGATTTGCTGTCATATATGAGTGACAAGATATTTATGCTGATAGGTCAACAGACAAACAGACAGATTCATTAATTTTCTTCTCCCTTGTCCCATTATCTAAGCCCCTGTGCCATCCACAGCCACTGGAGTGAATGTTCATTTCTATTCCATTGTCATACTAACTACTGCTCTAGTTTAAGTATTCTTTTGAACCCCAAGAACAATGTGCACAAGGCGCAAATCCATCCCGCTCCTCCATGGCTAAGTAGGGCCATTAGACAGGAGAAACAATAGAAACTCAGCGGGTGCTCTGTGTTTGCTCCCTGCATGGCCGCACACAAAGACAAAAAGCGAGGAGGGCTGGATGGTCCAGGGATGGGTATTGGATACCCTGATGTACTTATTTTCCCAGCATCCCCGGATCACAAAGGAATAGAGGTTTTGCATGGGCCTGCAGAGGCTACATCAGTCACTGGACACAGGACCTCATTGTCTGGTTTGTTTTGATTCCCTGAACAATATGTCACATATTTACTTTCCTCTTGGAGGGCTGATGCTAACATAAAATCATCACCACGTTATGCCAAAATGTCAGCATGCCACATCGCCACATCTCCCCATGAGGCTGCCTCGTGGGCCCCCACTAGGATTTCTGACCCCAATCATTTCCCATAAGCAGTGTTTGCAGGATGCAAGATCTTCTTAAAATAGGACAAACCCAGAAATCCTGGAGCCGGTGGCAGCCCTTGTTCAAGTCTCTGTCTTGAGTGACTCCATCTGGACAATCTAGTACTGGTTTTGATTGGCTGTGGAAGCAGCTGGTCCTGGTTAAAACCATTTTTTACTAGAAATAAGTACAAATGCTAGGGATAAAAAGTCGGGATGGTCTTTCTCTAAAGTCATTAGCAAGTTTTGCCTCTGTTGAAGGGATTTCTAAGTGGATTTTCTTACTTAAGTGGCCAGCTGTATTTTAAATACCTTTAACTTTTACCAGTGTGCAGCTCTGAGATGTTTGCTGCTGCTGCTGCCTTGCTGCGGCTTATCCTGGTGCACAAGCAGGTGCAACTCCACTGAGTCTCACAGACCTTTTTCTGCCAGTACTGACCAACACATCTCTCCAGAAATTCAGCCCAGGGTGTTTGACCGCTTCTGCCCAACACCAGACTACCAGAAGAGTGAGGAAAGCAGAAGAGCTCAGCAAACACCCAGTGCAGCCACAAGGCCTCGATGGCAGGACACCCGCGCTTCGAGGGATCAGCCCCAAGCACCACTGGGGACGATGGCATGTCATCAGCCTCTGATGCCTGCGGGGTTGGATGCCATGCACCTCTGGCCACTCCAGAAGTTATTCCCAGCACTGCTCTGCTCTCCTCCCTGTCCTCTGGCACAAGCTGCACGGTGGCTGCACTGAGGCCATACTCGGGGATTTGCTCTGCCAGTTCTCACATGCCAGCGGTCTGAGGTTCCTCCTCTGACTGTCTGAAGAGAGCACCACAATGCTGGGCCCCTACCAAACATCCCGTGGGCTCGGGATGGGGGACGGGAGAGGAGGGACTGGTAATACAGGCAGAGCATGGATCCACACCACTCCCAAGGGGAAGGGTTAAAACTGCCTTTTGCTGTTTTTCTGTGACAGATCTCTTTACTCAGTGCTATATAATATAGCCCCAAACATATTCTAAGTAGCCAAGGGCTGCCCAGCCATCTGTTTGAAGACACAGACCTTCTGATGCAGGAGTTCCCAAAGCCTGGCCCATGGGACATTTACTATGAAGCCTGCAAAGGGAATTCTTCCCCTTTAGGAAGGCAGCCTTCACTTGTTTTGTTATGCTGCTTTGGGCCACTGTCCGATCCATGAATGCTGATCCATACATGACTTGTATATGAAACCAAACGTGGGAACTTCTGCTCCAAGTGAGAAATCTCCCCTCCAACTCTCCCCTGCCAATCTCACCCACAACTTTCAGACTCAAAATAAAGAGAAAGGTTTGGTCATGTCCCAGGTAACTACTCTCAATTCCTGCCATAGCTTCCAGGGGTGCTTTTTTATGAGAAATCCCAATTTTATCCAGCTATCTCGGGTAAAAGTGCCAAACAACTGCATGACTTTCTGTCTTTAAAAGCAAATTAGGCTTTTACAGGTTCATTTATGAATGGTATCTATGGCCTGCACTGGATTAATTAATTAAGAAACAGACCCACATAGCTGAAATATGTGCATATCCCTAACTATTTTTTGTATTGCATTTCATTTTATATATTTATTCAAATTTAAAGCAAAGGCACCTTTCAAAGGCTTTAAGCACAATAAATTATACAACAAATGTAGTCAAACAAAATCCCAGCAGTACTGAAATCACTTCCTCTAGAGGAACTCGGCCAGCCCAGAGCTGCTCCTTTCCTCCTTGAGGAGACAGCCCCGTAACTTCCCCATGCTTTATTATATCACTTTCTCATATCCCGAGATGCTGTTTTCCCTTCCCTGAGACCTACGGGGTGACACCTAGAGAGACACCACCTTTCTCTCTCTCTGTCAGCTTAGCAGGGAAAGTGTTTTGGTGCAGCCAAAGGAAACCCAAGGTTTGCCAAGGTATGAGGCAGAGCAGCACACGGGTGAGCACTCACCTCCCCTTGCTCTTCCTGTCGGGGACTGCAGGCTGGGGGGCTCAACCTTGATGCCCATCAAAGTGGCCTCTCAAAGAGGGGTTAATCCCCTGAAACAAGTAAAATGTTGGGGCCTCTCATCCCACAAGTCCCTGTAAGGAACCTTGCCCCATGTCATGGGGTGATAAACTGCAGGCAGTGTCTTTGTGTCCTTGAAACATGAAATCCCCTAAAACATGCGAAGTAGCTATTGGTGAGTAAACTAAAAGGGAACCGAAAATGTCAAAAACTGCCCTGATGCCTGTAACCCACAGGAATCCCAGCACCACCTGTACACCTGCCGCTGGTAGCCAGGACCAGATGCCACTTCCCCAGGCAGACAGAAATCACACCATTAAAGAAAAAGGTGAAATCGGTGGGGCTAGGGTTATTTTTTTTTTTTCAATAAAGACACTTTTTCACATTTTCTTTACTTTTCAGCTCTGCTCCACACCCCAGCAGCAGGTTTCTGCCAAGGCGCAGCCCCGTGCTGGGCGGCTGTGCTGTTGGGGCGCTGGGTTGGGGTAGAGGTTTGGAGCTGCTGTGGCATCTGGCATGAAAAAATGTCCCGGGAAGCTGTTACATTAAATGGCCAAATCGATTTATTGAATGGCAGGTGTTAGCTACAAACAGATGGAGAACATAAAGGCATAAGCAGGCATTTGTATGGAAAAGAAGCCATCGATTTGTAGCGAGAGACTCAATAGTGATCGTTACAGCCTTTAACAGAAATGTGCTTTTTTTCACGGGCTGGGNGGCGCGGCGTGTCCGGGCCGCCCGTGGCAGCGCCCCGCGGCAGATGAGGCACGCGCCGGCCTCATTACAATGAGAATGGGCAGGCTGGAGGGGCCATGTGGCAGCAACAGTTTGCAAATCCCCCCTCCTTCTGTGCGAATCGGGAAACATTTCCAAACATTTGTACCCCAAATCGACCACATTAACACCCCTCCGAGCGGCGCTCCCTGGAGGGATGCTCCACGCTACGGGCATTTAGGCAGAAACAAAACAAGCAAGGGGGATTTTTTTTTCTCTTCTTTTCTCTCTCGCTTTTTTTTTTTCTTTTTTTTTTTTTTTTTTTTAGAGGATCTCGGTGTGTGTCAGCGCTAAATCGATGCGCAACTTTCTAGCTAAGGGGTTTTAAAGCCATCGGGGAATCCGTCTCAAAATGTGGGTCTGTGCACATGGAAGGGCTGGCGAGCTCTGAATAAATGGGCGAGTCTCTGACTAAGAGATCAAACTCACTCAGTGATCAAAAAGGCGACCAACGAGGCCAGCCCCGAAACAAACCGCAGAGCCGGGAAGCAGCAGCGCTCCCCAGAAAGGCGCGTAAGGTGCATAGTAAAACACCGCACGCGTACAGCGCCAGGGATGCTGCACTGACCGACAAAATAGTTATGATAAATTTGACCAAGTGCGGGGCAGCCCGTGGGGCTCTGGAGTTGCGAGGGGTTTCTGGGCGCCACGCAGCCCACGACGCTGCTTTGAGGGGGTCGGCTCCCCGGGAAAGGTGACTGAAGGGCTCCAAAGCGCGAGTGCGCTGCTCCCCTCTCCGCGCCCTGCGATCCGCTCCCAAACGAGTGTGGAGAAGGGGAGGTGGGTGGGCAGCGGCTGGCGCTGAGGGCAGGGGAGGGGCGTGAGCAGCCGTGCCCCTCGGGCATCCGCACCGCTCCCGGGCACAGGGAAGGGTCAGGGGCTTGTCCCTCAAGTTAGAGGAAAGGGGAAGACGCAGGACGCCCCCAGCTAAGCTTGACCCAGCCGGGAAGCCAGGCAAGCCTGGCTGCGGCTTCATGCTGCCTTAAGGGACAGCCTGGGACACCTGGGACACAGGTGAGGGAAGGACAGCCTCCATCTCGGGCGTGTTCCCTTCCAAAAACCCCGGAGGGCACCACGGCGCTGCCGGAGCATCAGGCAGGTCCCGCCCCGGCCGTGGGTACGGGTGCTCTGTATCTCCAGGGCCTTAAAAGCAGCCCAGCAGAAGCCACGCAGAAAGCGCATGGTGGCAACATTACCGGGAGCCACTTACGCCCGGACCCACTCCCCCGCGGGAGTTTTCCCCCGTGGGTCGGGCGGGCAGATTAGAAAGCACGGAGCCTTCAGAAAAAGAGAAAAGAGGGACTGATGGTCGCGATGCAGGTGCTCCTGGCTGCGTCAGTGCGGGCGATAGCGAGCCCCTCGCAGCCCCCTTTCCCGGGGTCTGGCAGCCTGAGAGCAGCAGGAGACGGGCGGCCGGGGTGGGGAGGGGCTGGGGGGGCCCGGACACATCCCGGGGCGGGAGAGCGCTGGACGTCCCCCCGGGAACGGAGGAGGGCAGCCTGGCACGAGGGCTCGGGGGGAGGGATGGCTTGGGCAGGCTGGCAACTTTCACCCGCCCGGAATTAATTAACGTTGTCTCGTTAGCGAGATGCGTTTGGCCCGGCCACGCGTATGCTGAGCCGGGCCAGCCTGGAGATAAACCGGCAGCAAATGGGGCGCGAAAGAGGGGAAGAAAGCGCCCTGACCTCGAGTAAGTGAGCTGGAGAGATAAGAAGTAGGGTGGAAAGGACGGGGAGGCGGCGACTACCGGGTATGTCCGGTCCAGTCGGTGTCCAGCATCCCGACAGGGGCTGCGGGCACCCCACTGCTCCCCCTTGGCAAAGCCGGGGGCTCTGCGGGCTTTCCCCCCGTCCCGAGGACAGGCACCCCTCGAACTGAGACGAGGATCTTAGGGGACGTGGCAGGGCTGTTGCTCTCCAAGTGACCCAGGATGGCACGTTGGGCACAGGAAAGAGTTTGCAGGAGTAACGCTTCTAATCTGCTCTCGGCCGACTTTCAGGCTCAGCTGTTTGATGCTATTAGTGAAACTTCTTTTTTTTTTTTTTTTTATCTGAACTCCCTGTGCGTGTGTGTCAACATGCAGCAGGTGGTTTATTATATTCCCCTTTTATTATTTTATTACGAAATCTTTTTATAGCTGCAATCAAAATAATTGTTTGGAGTTTCGAGGAGGATTTAGCGTCTGTTTTGCACCACTCATTCGAGCTTCTGAAAATATTTAGTTTTGGGGGGGACGACACATGGGGAGCTGGAGCGACCCCTGTTCCTGCCGGGAACAAGCAAAGCTTGACTCGAAAAACAGTGGCCACCCAAGGGCGGTTGAGTGGGCTGGGAAGTGCTTGGAGGGCTTGCACCCCTTTCGTCAGATTTGGGGGAAGGCAGAGGTGGCAGCTCTTCTCCAGCCGCCAAGGTGCACTCCGCCAGGACGGCAGAGAGGTTTGGCGGAGCTGTGAAAAGCAGAGATGAGCTTCTCTTGCTTTAACCTACATTAGCTCCGGGTCCATATGGTAGATGCTGCCTGTAGATCCTCAGCACCAAAGCAAGGCCCTATTCTTGCACGCCGCCCTGCTTGTGCCAGATGGTGCCTGGACCAAGTGGCCATGCGTGGGGTGGCTCTGGTTAGCCTAATAAACGTCCAATACAAGTCAAAAATCAAAACACACACATACTAACATCTGCTAGAGCCTGCAGTACCCAGCTACCCTTTCAAGACTGAATTAAAGAGCCCCACAGCCCTTCTGTTCCCCTAGGTTAGACACTCATTACCATTTATCAAGCACTGATGTTATCTGGCCTCTCATTTTATTTAGTACCGAAGCTATTAGCATCAGATTTGATTTTGACAGTTGACGCTGCTGCTGGTAAAGCCGGGATCTGGCCGGGTGGATCGCTGCAAAATTCCGAGTTCATCAGCGGCGACACATTCCTCCTTCCCACTTGTTTACGAGGCCGAGACAAAAGAGCTGCTCGCCTGTGCCTCTCTGCCTAGCGGTTTATCTCCACCACGGACACGGCTCCCGTCCACACAAACACGTACCCCAGGCGACAGCCGGGCTTCTCGGGACGGAGCCAAGGCAAGGGTGCCCGGCCTCGGGTGCAGTCCCCCGACACTGCCAGAGTTTGTGCCTCCCGGCTTCGGCTTTCACAGGCGCAGTGGGGACCGGGAGAACTTTTAATCCTCTTTTGGTGGCGACCCCGATTTCTAGCCTGCTCCTCTCCCCAAACCAATCCACGGCGGCGATGCCCGTGGCTTTCCCTCACGCTTTCTCTGCGAAGCCGTGTCGTCTCTCCCCCACCCCGGCCATCCCGGTGACACCCCGGGCGTTTGGACCCTGACCACATCCTGGCCCAAAGCCGGTCTCCAGGAACAGCAGCCGCTTTAAATGTACGGGGGGCGCGACGGCCTGGGAAGTTTGGCTGCAGTGTGCCCTCCCCACGCTGCCTCGCCTCCAAACGATCCAGATCCCCGTCTTTCCTTATACCCCACAGAAGAACTCGGAGTGGAGAAGTAACGCTGTAAGAACAGACCCTTGGGGAGAGCAGAGGGGCGGAAGGGGACCGGCGGCGCGCTGCGCCCCGCGTTGCTCCCCAGGTGACCCACGCCGCAGAGACCCGCAGCCTGGCGCGCCGGGCGCTGGCAGAAAGGTGGCAAGACCTCATTACCATACAGCTGAGGGTTTATCTCTCCCTCCCTCCTTCCCTCCCCCCTCCGGCCTCCCATCCATTTAACAAGCTGAAATAAAAAGCCACATGAAAGGCCTTCTCTGTGCTTGGCTTTAATGAGGGACACGCGACCCAACAATAAGCGCACGCTGCAATCAGCCCAAGGGCTTTATGGCACACGCCAGCCCGCAACCCGGCCGCGACCAGGCGGCCAGACACGGCCCGCGGCCCCGCTCCCGCCCCGCTTGCCTGCAGGCGCCCGAGTTTTCCCCTTGCCCATGTTTCTGGGAGCCGGGGCAGCCCCGGGAAAACCCAGCTCCGTCCCTGCTGTCGACCCCGGCCACCTCGCTGGAGCGCTCGTTCGCCACCGAACTGGGAAGGGCGACCGAGCGCCCGTCGATCCCCNGGGCAAACACCGTTTTACTTTTGGTTTCTACCCGGGGCCAGCCCCGCCGGGCAGGGCAGCTCCTGCCCGCCGGCCGGCCGCGGCTGCAGGGCACCGCGCCGCGCCGTCCCGCCGCCCCGGGACACGGCCGGGGAGAGGGGACACGCGTGGAGCTGGGGGCTGGAGGGGAATGGGGAACAAACAAACTAACTAACAAGCGTATTTTTTAAACATTTCATCCTCTATTGTTCGGCCGCCGTAGAAAGCTGCCCTGTGGAGAGGCGTCTGATTTTCGAGGGAACTCTCTCTCCCAGTGTGAGCGCCGTAAATATCTCAACAGATGCTCGGCTCGTTCGTAATCAGCTCGGCTCCTCGGCGGGCAGCGCGGCAGCGGCGGCGGCGGCGGCGGCAGCAGGGTATTAATTCGGGATATGAGGGCTCTCCGCAACATTTGGTTCTTTTTTCCAGAAAGGAAAGATGGAAAGGGGAGGGATCTGACCGTGAGTCTGACTGACAGTTTACATAATGAGCTTGTGAGGATGCGAGGCAACTATATAAACAGCTCGAAGCGAAGCAAGTTTTCCATTTACTGAGCGCTGTTAGCACCGGTTAAAGGAGGAGCGGTTCCACACTAAGCACTCCCCTCCGCGTCTCTCACCAAACCCACCCGGCTTTGGAGTTTATAAAGGCGACGACAGCGATCAGAGGTCGGCGGCTGGCTGCAGGATTAATTCCCAGAAGGGGAGGGATCGACACCTGGATTTTACCTTCCGATTTCTGTTGGTGCTCGGGGAATATTTGGAAGAGCAGGTTGCTCCAGGAGAATCGCCGTGACGCCTCTCTTTTCTCCCTCGACCGAGAAGCTCTTGCTTGGTCCATTTGAGGAATACAGAAGGAAAACTAAACCCATTAAGAACTGGGAGCTCGAATAACACAAGGATGACAACCTTGCGCATCTTTGGCTTGACGTTTCTGTTAACGATTCTGCAGCAGGTAATCGCACATGCAAAAAAAAAAAAATAAAAAGGGTTCGCAAAATGTAAAGTGGGTGATGGAAGCAAGTTTGCATGGCAAAGCCGGGTAAGGTCTGATTTGGCTATTTTGTGTGTCTCCCCTTTGTGCAGAGGGTGTCCAGCTCCGGCGTCTTCCAGCTGGAGCTACATGAATTCGTGAATAGCCACGGGTCTCTGGCCAGCGGGAAGCCCTGCTCCCCCCACTGCAGGACCTTCTTTCGCGTTTGTTTGAAGCATTTTCAGGCAGTGGTTTCCCCGGGCTCCTGTACTTTCGGCAGCATCATCACCCCGGTTCTAGGAATAAACTCCTTCAGCATCAAGGATACAGAGAGATTTGACAGCCCCATTAAGCTGCCCTTTAACTTCACGTGGCCGGTGAGATTCCACTTTAAACCCTATTGCGATGGTGGGGCAGGAGGGTGGCAAGAGCAGGCTAACCGCGGCGGGCTGATAACCTGTAATGTAAACAAACTACTTTTGCCTTTATACTTATTTCCAGAACTTCCTTTAAAAAAAGATGGGGGCGCCGGGGGAGGGGGGG
>VZRO01007291.1:1908913-1946294 GCA_013397915.1 Daphoenositta chrysoptera | reverse complement strand
CGGAAGGTGACTGCTGCGCGCGCCGCCAGGGGGCGCCCGCGCGGCGGGAGCGCCCTCAGGCCCGTCCCGAGCGGCCCCCCCGGCCCCAGCGGCCCCCCCGGCTCAGCTGTTTATACTATAACTCCAGGGCCGGCTTTATCCCACCATCAGGAGCCGGTCCCCCAACGATATCCATCAGGGGCCGCTTTGATTCTGCCCCGGCCTAATCTCCAACACAATTGCGTTTCCTCCGGTTTATTTTTGGCGTGGGAAAGCGAGGCGGGCTGCGGTGAGAAAGCCGGGAGCCTGCCAGCAAGCCCCGTCCGCCTTTTCCTGTATTTTACACCTTGCTCGAATTCCGCCCTTTGGAAAGGAATAATGGCTTTGGGATGTTTTCCTGAGAGAAGAGGAAAAGGATATTTCACAGCAGCCCTCCTTTCACAGGCCTCCCGGCTGAGTCCCCTTGGCCGGGGTTCGCACACCCTGGTGGCCACCTTTTTGTACCCTTGCATGCATCAGTATCCACACGCGCGCCCGGGTGTATGTGTGTACGTATATATGTATGTATGCGTGCATGCGTGTGTGTATGTATGTGTACATGTACGTGCGAGCGGGGTGTCCCGCTCCGCTGGCCCGGCGGGGCGGGACGCGGCGGGCTCAGAGCCGCTGACCCGCGCCCGCTCTCCCGCAGGCTCCCGGCCGCCCCCGGAGGAGTGGCTCATCAGCCAGGTGTCGATCCAGCGGTCGCTGTCGGTGGGCGAGGACTGGTTGCAGGACGTGCATCAGGGCCCGCTGACCCAGCTGCGCTACTCCTACCGCGTGGTCTGCAGCGAGAACTACTACGGCGAGAGCTGCTCCCGCCTCTGCAAGCGCCGCGACGACCGCTTCGGGCACTACGTGTGCGCGGCGGACGGGAGCCTGGCCTGCCTGCCCGGCTGGGCCGGCGAGTACTGCACCGACCGTGAGTGTCCGCGGGCAGCGCGGCGGGCGTCGGCCGCGGCTCTACGGCTCGCGGAGGCCTCCCGTGGCCCGGGCCGTGTTTTCATGCCGACCTCTCCACTCCCTACCTGGAGAGGCAAAGTTGCGCGCTGAGGACTTTGCCCCCTTTGGCTGCAACCACCCAACGCTGTGCTGCACCTCTGCGAGCCTTAGCAGCAAAGAGCGAGCTGGCAGGAAAGGGACCTTGGCTGATAGCCCTAAATAGCACTAGCTGTTGCAAGGTAAAAGGGTAGCAGCTTGCTCACACAAAGTCTGCCACCAACCATTCCTGCAGGACGTAAGACAGGTGTTGCAGTGTCGTAGTGGAAACCTTTATTCTGAGCTCAGGGTACCATTAGGTTTTTTCAGCCTTTCATTAGCACAAGCCAAAGCCGCTTTCTCTTGCTGCTTTTCTAGCAAGAGTTGCAAGAGTTCATGTTTGTTGCATAAACAGAAAAACTAAAGGACAACTTGTCAAGTGTTGGCTCTCCCTGTTCACTTCCTCCTGCTCCAGAACTCCCTGTACGAAGAAGTTTTAAAACAAAGCTTTGAAAGTGTAAAACTCTTTTTGGAAGTGGTTTTTTTAAAGCTTTTTATCCTTTTAAAGTGTCTTCTGTAGTGCCATGTGTATTTACCTAAACATTTATGCTTTTTTATGTTCTCTTCACAGCCATCTGTCTGGCTGGATGTACTGAACAGAATGGATATTGCAACAAGCCTGGAGAGTGCATGTGAGTAGATGGCAATTGCAGTCTGAACATCAGTTAAAATGTCACCTTGTAATAGAAACTTAAACTCTTCTCCATGTCATTAATGTTTTAATTGGACTTTTCTTTTAGCTGCCGTCCTGGTTGGCAAGGCCGCTACTGTGATGAGTGCATTCCCCATATAGGCTGCCGCCACGGGACTTGTAAAACACAATGGCAGTGCATTTGTGATGAAGGATGGGGTGGCCTCTTCTGTGATCAAGGTTAGTTCTGAAGCTTGCACTTACAGCTCTAGGTTGGGTACTCCTTAGTGCTGCACTAAGGAATCTGACCCACTGGATCTGGAATTAAATTTCCCCAAGGTACATGTTCACAGGCATCGGTTTGTTGCACTGCTCCCTTACATACCAGTTCTTGTAGTAATTTCGTTTGAAAACAAGGAAACCATTTTGGTAGCTGCAGTTTTTCTCTTGCAAAAGAAGTTTCTCTTGGAGAAAGACCTAACAATCTGGATGAGTGTTGAACAGACAAGTTTTCTGCCTGCTCAACCTAAGTTTCACTTATTCTTTGAACAAGTATAACAATTTACTAAACAGTTTCCAGCAGCAGTAAACACCATCATTTGGGCCTTCCTTATTTTGCATACAAGGAAGTTAACTCATGTGATAAGTCTGGAGCATAAGAGAAAAATCATGTAAGCAAGAATGAAAAGTACAGGTTCCATTTTAAGGTACACCAGACCACTTCCACCTATTCAACCCACTGAATCACTGAACCGTAGCCAGCTGAGCAGTCATGTCCTCAAGGCCATATATGCACTGCTGGCACTGAGATCATTAAGTGCTCAAAGCAGGCTAAGTGTTTCCAGGACAGTTATAGGATTAAATGGTGAAGGCTGAATTAAGCAGGAAAAGTAAAGTTGCAGATTTTTTTTCTGCTTATAGTTATCTATTAACCAGTTGCATTCAAATTACTCTATAGTATTTATAGAGATAATGAAGTTTTTCTGCTTATGTCCTATGAACTTACGCTCAACCTCTGTCTCAAATTTAAAGGAAAAAAAAATAAAACGGTCGAGCTTGGCAGAGCATTTGACAGTTTAATCTACTAACATCCATAACAAGAGAGCAAATAAACAATAAAAGATTTCTAGTGTTTGTATAAATCTCAAAGCCAAAACATCTTTTATTTTTCCTCCCTGTCTCTCCAGAATGTGTCTCAGAGCACACCTTTTAAAGATGGGGCTCACTCTTTTAGTGTCCAACATATTGTACATGAAGTGTCCATAGTGCTGTGGCATATCTTTCAGAGAACACCTGCTTATGAAGTACGTTTTCCAATTTGGTACCTAAATCCCATTGCAGCTAACAGTTTTATGTCCACAAAATAGGGAGAATATACCAAGACACTACGAAAGTTAAATTTTTGCCAGCCCTCTAAAAATTCAGAGCTCAAGTGATAGATGGTAATCTGATTATTACTGATAATAACCTGGATGACAATCTCCAGTATTCCTATTGATAGCAAAATGAAATACGTCATTGGAAATTCTGTCTTTTTCATTGACTACAGCATTTTTGTATATATAAGTTTTCCCAGCTGTCAAAGACGTGTTCTCCTAACTCCTGGTATTTTTGCAGATCTGAACTACTGCACTCACCACAGACCATGCAAAAATGGAGCAACTTGCATGAACACTGGCCAGGGCAGCTACACGTGTGCGTGCAAACCCGGCTTCACCGGCATCGACTGCGAACACGAGATCAGCGAGTGCGACAGCAATCCCTGTAGGAACGGCGGTAGTTGCACGGTAGGGGCATTTTAAATGTAAAGCCTTTGTGTGAAGCAAGCCCTGGTGTACCTTTTCAGAAATGGTTCTGTAACAACATAATGGGAATTCGATAGTACACAGGTTCATTACTGACGCTCACAACTATCATACTGAACCCTTTCCGAGAGGTGTCAGGGGAGGAAGTCTGTTACAGGAGGAGACGTATCATCTAGATTGGAACTAGTCAACTGATCCTTGGGTTTCTGTGGCAGCCACTATGAGAAGTTGGCAAGATCTAGGGTTGGTGAGGGAGCAGATCTGTTAAAAATAAGCTTCTCAAACAACCCTTCATGCAGAAATGCACTAAGTCTGTATTTTAATCACAAATAAAAGAAAATGCTGCTTTCCACTATGGGAAGATAGTGTCAAACAATTTGAAGGCAATCAGCTGAAACTTTATGTGAAACAGAATTCCACACTTTTAGATTCCTGTAGTTTAGTGTTTCAGCCTGTTTTCGGACTCAGTTAATGATGGATTCTTACCAATGATAGATTGATAAAGGCTGATTGATTATAGATACCAAATGTAATCTGAGCATGTTCAGATTAAAGCCAATAGTACAGTACCCTACCTCCCTTCTCCCAAGGTCTTGGACATACAGTACTTGGAAAGAAGAAACAGTTTGTTATGATTTAAGGGGTGGGACTTACCCAAGCCAAAGCAACTTAAACTCTTGTGAAATAAAAAAGGGCTCTTACACTGAGGATGAATGGCCTGATCACAGCTGTGTAGGTCAACACATACCACTCTGCTCTGGGAAGACCTCGGGGATCCCATTAGACAGTAGTGGTGTTAGTGATGTTTTTGACTGACTGCCTGCGTGCTCCCTACAACTCCATCTGCTCTGCGTGCAGACCTGCACAGTGACTCCTGTGCGCTGAGTACGGCTGATTCAGTGCTCTCTCCCTCACAGTCCAACCTGCAATTGTTTACTCTCCTGATGTCACTTTTGCCACATCAGGCTGTGGATGAGAAGGGACAGAACAGCGCTTGCTGCTGACCGAAACTAAGCATGCAGGGAGCTATCATTTGTTGCTGTTAAATAACAGTGGCCTAATGTTGTGTTTTGCAGGACATGGAGAACGGTTATCACTGCCTGTGCCCCCCTGGCTACTATGGCACTCACTGTGAGCACAGTGCTCTGACATGTATAGATTCTCCGTGCTTCAACGGTGGCACATGCTTGGAAAAGGAGCAAGGCGCCAGCTACACTTGTGTTTGCCCTTTTGGCTTCACAGGGTCAAACTGTGAAAAAAAAGTAGACAGGTGCACAAGCAACCCGTGCGCAAATGGTGAGTCTTTTCATCAAAAAATCTCATGACCCTGACTCATTTGTGCTTTTCAGTGCAGAAGTGATAGAAATCCAATCTGACCTCTACTCTTCCTCTAGAACATTAGTCCCTCTCCCCCGCTGTATTCCACATCTACCCTAATTTTAGTCTCTTGCTGGGGCGGGACTTTCACTGGCATTTTCTATGCAAAGAAACAATGCACGAGGTTTATCATATGATTAGGAAGATGGCAGAATTAAATTAAATTAACTCTGTTACATATTTAGAAGTGGCGTAGTTTTAAGGCATGGTGATACAATTAGGTAAAGTAGAATGAACTTTTAGATGTGTGGTTGTTTTGTAAAATAACCTCTCTATTCTTGAGGTAGTATAACAACATGCTGACTGGGGAAGGCTTAGATTTCTGAGTGAAGTGGATTGCAAACTAATTTTTATTTTACTTTTTTTCCCTCAGATGGTAGTTGCTTTTACCTTGGGCAGATTCGTGTGTGCCGCTGTCGGGCTGGTTTCTCTGGTCAGAAATGTGAGATAAACATCAATGATTGTGCCAGAAACCCATGTTCCAATGGGGGAACTTGTCATGATCTCATCAACGATTACACCTGCACATGCATGCCAGGCTACAGTGGCAGGAACTGTGACATCAAAACCAGAGATGAATGTGCTTCTGGGCCATGTGAGAATGGAGGCACATGCTACAGTGGACTTTATAGTGCCAACTTTGTCTGCTACTGTCCTTCTGGCTTCATGGGCAACCGCTGTGAATTGCCAGTTTATTCAGTGCCCGTTACACTTCCTCCTAAACCAGTCCCCTGGATTGCTATATCCATGGGGGTGGGGCTGGTGGCTTTGCTCATACTCTTCTGCATGATAGCAATGGTCATCAGGCAGATGAGGATGCACCCAGAGCAGGAGTTGGAGACTATGAACAACCTGTCTGACTTCCAGAAGGACAATCTCATTCCAGCTTCCCAGCTGAAAAACACCAACAAAAATAAAGACCTGGAAGTGGACTGTGGGCTGGAGAAATCAAACTACAAACCCAAGAACCATAAACTGGACTACAATCTGGTAAAAGACCTGACAAGTAGAGGGACACCGGAAGATAAATATTACAAAAGTGAAAAGTGTTTAGGAGAGAAGTCTCCCCT
The DNA here is from genome assembly GCA_013397915.1 of Daphoenositta chrysoptera. Classification (NCBI taxonomy): domain Eukaryota; kingdom Metazoa; phylum Chordata; class Aves; order Passeriformes; genus Daphoenositta; species Daphoenositta chrysoptera. The sequence goes on along the minus strand of VZRO01007291.1, from coordinate 1,940,355 downwards.
CCGACTACACAGGTGAGAATGCAGTCTTTATTATAGTCTTTCTTAAAGCCACTCATCTTCGTATCAGTCTAGAAGCAGGTGAGCATATGAGGGGAAAAAGAAACCTCAAGCAGGTAATATACAAAACAAACCAGATCAAAGCGAGGAGTCTTCATACTGGAGTATGTGAGTCACAACCAAGTGGTATGCTTAGCTAAGTCAATTAACTTGAGTGTTTGTGCAGGGTGCTGTTAGTATGGATACTGTGAAGGAACCCGGAGTGGCTAGGCCAGTGGTGAAAGTAGTGTCTTTCCTTCCTCAGTAGATCTTGGAGGAACAACAGTTAAGGCATACAGTGATTAAAAATAAGTATTTCACTTTGTAAGAAGGCAAGATGATCTGCTTACCAAGAAGAATGCTAGAGTGAAAACAACTACTCTTTTTTAAAAGGAGAAAAGAGTGGGTATTCAGTGGCTTATCAGTCTTCTGATAAATGTACTGAAGGTCTTGTCTGGGATCTGCGTGTGGCTGTTACACCAAGGGCTCTGAGGAATGCACTGTTAGGTTGCACATGGCAGGAGCATAGGAAGACTGTCACTGTTTCTTACTTCCACTTCTCTAGTATAATATCCCGACAGACACAGAACGTGTGAAACTTGATCCTGTGCACTTCCCGTCCACACCTTCATGGCTATCTCATTCCACCACTCCATATTCATGGTAGATTTTGAGTCAGGCTTGTTAGTAGTCAGCTAATGTTCTTTTTTCTCTGCCCTGCCTTAGTGAAAAGCCAGAATGCAGAATATCAGCGATATGCTCTCCAAGGGATTCAATGTACCAGTCTGTCTTTGTGATAACAGAAGAAAGGAATGAGTGCATCATAGCCACAGAGGTAAGTAAGTGCAGAGGTGGACAGGCATAAATTCACAAAGTAAAAGGGTAAAACATCCTTTAGTATTGTATCTGGGAAGGCTTCTTTATTTCCAGGGATCATGATGCTTCCCAGCATTTACCTCTCTTCTTCTGTGGCCCCCACAGAACATACAATGGGAAAAATAAAAAATTAGCTGCTCTGATTTTATTAAACCAGAGGTTTTGGCTTAGATAAGTCAGTGGTAGATGAAAACATAGAACATCAGCCCATAAAAATTCAGCACATTGTAGGATTATTTCCTCTTAAATAGGTGGTCAGAAAAAATGGAAATAATAATCGTTCTTAGACCCATTGATGTAAAGCCATGTTTTTTCCTGTGACTACAATGGATAATCTTTGTTCTGTGGAAACAGGCAATGCTATAGATTTCTAGCAGAAGATGGGAGGTAGTGGAATGTGTTAGTGGGTAGGCATTACAGCCATTTAGAAAGTCTGTTATAAGGTCATTTCAACCTCTTAGCATTTAAGCTCCAGCTAAATATTCTCTAACAGAAGTTAATGGTGTTACTGATAGAAACACCTAGATTTTTATGTTATATGGAAAAGTTGGGTGCACAATAAAAGGAAAGGCTTAACACTAAACTTAAATGACTTTAAAAAGCAGGTATTGAGGAACCAACTAGTTCCTGAAGAATTACCAGCCCTTTGGAAAAGTCTCAGTGGAAGTTAAAGGCAATTTGACATTAACCAATACCTGCCTTCTTTGGTGTAGCCATCCTTAGGACTACTTTCACCCTGTAGGAAAGAGAAGCCTGCTAAGCCATAGAGCAGTGATCTGTGAAGTCAGATCTGCAGGATTCAGTCTCCCTTTCCAAGGTGGATATCAGATTTCCCCTTGAAAGCAAGCTGGAACACAAGTCAACCAACAATATTAAAAGTTTAAGACTAAGTGAAAGGATTCAAAGACACAAATGACAGCTAGACGCTTCATTCCCATTAAGTGACCTAAATACTGCATCTTCGAAGATCTTGCTGACCGAAGCTAAGCTCCCAGATTTACATCAGGCATCTCCAGAAATGTTTCTGTTTTCAGAATGACCACCCCTAAAATCTCTCACCACATCATTCAGGCTTAATGCTTCTAAACACAAGCTATTTAACTATACCATGTACTTTTTACCGAGCCCTAATGTTAAGTACCCAGGTTTGTAAGCAGTCTCTCCCTCAGGCCAGGTAGAGAGGCCACTCATCACACAGCTTACTATTTTTTTTTTGCTGGTAATTCTTTGCCTCTGGACTCAGCTGAAAACATTGAGCACTGAGAGTTAAACTGCAGTAAAGTCTGGCTTAAATTGCTTTGGTTTGACATAGCTGAATTATAGTTTGTTAGTTCTGCACTGCTCTGTATGCTGTGATTCCGTCTCATTCCTGGTGTTACTTTACATCCCGACAGGTATAAGACTGAAGATCAGCCCATTTGCACCTCAGATTTGGTGATGCCAGTAGATGGACGTTCCTGCTGCATTGTTTACAATTCAGAACTGGATTGGACTGTTTTTAATTACATGCAACTTGCTGCTCTCAGGCGGAGGATGGAACTGAGTGAACTGGACAGACTGTGAATTTACTGAAAGATGCAATACACCTTTTTGTTCTTACTGCCCTTGTTTGAAGTTTGATACCAGAAATCTCATTTGCTATTGAAAAGGGGAGGCAGAGGGAAGAGAGAGGTTAAAAATGTCGGTGTTTTAAAAGATGCTGAGGCCAGTTCCTCATGGACAGACCCCTGGCTTTCCAGAACTCTGGTTATGGGAGGTGCTGGTAGATAAGGAGGCACGTAACTGTCACAGATGTTACCATGGAAGGTGCGAAGCAAGATACATTGCTATGCAGATAATGGATACAGTATAAATGAGGTCTCAATTTTTTTCTGGGTTTAAAAGTGCCTATAATGTGTCAAGAGAATCTAACAAGCCCAAACAGAAACTTGACTGCTCTTTCTGCAGTTAGCTGAACAGTTCCGGGCAGAGGTGGTTGATACTTCCTGCCACACATCCATTTGCATCTCCTCTCTCCTGCTGCATGTACTGGAGACTGTGTAAGGGGTGAGAGGAGGAGGAAAGAAGAAAACCGAATAGACATGTCATCTCATTTGGTGATGCTTTGGAGAACTGATTGACTCAAGCCACGATGTGGGACATGATTTTTGTGGAAGTTGTGATAAGGAATGTGTACTGCCTCTTCCCCATTGATAAGGAGGAGGTATGATCCCAGCTCTATATAAAGCCTTACAAATGCGTTTAAAATCAATCAGCTCCTAGAACCTTTATGTGCTGAGCTGTCTCAGCAGTTTTCATGCCCTTTGCACTACCAGTGATTGTGAATAGATATTACTTCTTTTCTTCTCCTTCCTCATTCTCTTCCCCCTGCCTTATTTTGACACAAAATCGGGGGTTTATGTCGTGTTTCTGAATTAGGTGCCACCTTTTACTGCAAATAGTCTCAAAATTGCAGCTGCTATTTTCTGAAGCAGCAGCAGTGTGACACAGCCCACTTACCCCACCATTTCTCCATCTGGTTGCAAAACTCCAACTCTTGTTCTTCATCCCGGTTCTAAATGCCCAGTAGTGAAGAACCCACTGAGATGCCCTTTGCCAAGACAGGTGGAGATTAGAGTCAGGAGGCTTTAGGCTCATCCTGTTTCTTTCATACCCACCCAGTATTTCAGGGAAAACATGCTGTGTCTGTCCCTGGAAATCAGAGGCGGGAGAAGCGCCTCTCTTCTATACATATTTACAGCAATAATACCGGACACCCCAGTGGAAAGTGCCGTGACACTCATGAATGAGACCAGGGCATGGGGCAGAATGAGGAGGGAGAAACAAGATCTCTTAGAAGAAACCTGGACTGTGCTATCTCTCTGACAGCGATATTCCTGCCCTTGTAAAGCCTGTTGTTGGACTAGCCCATCTACTCCCTTGAACTGTGCAGACAAGACCCCTTCATATTGTCCACTACTGACTTTCTGCTCTGACCACGTAGGACCATTTTGAAGATGACCTTCAGAAATCAATAATATGGGTTTTAGTTTGTCTGTTTGTAGTTTATTTTGAAGACTAGTATTTCAGTAATTTAAAAAAAATCAGAAGCACTGAACTTTCTACGTTTTATAACATTATTTTGTATATAATGTATATTTATAATCAAAACAGAAGTGTAAATATGTTTATTACTTCTCATGTAATGTTTTTAATGTGATGACAAAGTTTGAATTTTATTTTTTTTTTCAAGCAATGAAAATACTTTCCTGCTACTACAAAGTTTATTGTGGTTTGTCCTTTTACACATGTTATTCTGTGACAGCCAAGGTTAGCAAAGCCCCCCAGAAGTAAGCTTGCCTGCCTGGTCCCTGCAGTCCTACATTTACATTTTGCACACCAACTGATGTCAGCTGCTTTTTATAAAAAAAGTTATAGTGTTAACACATGTCAACAAAGTTGTTCAGCTGACTGGCATTCATCTGACATTTTGAAATGTTATACATATTTATATTGTGATAGATAATATTTAAATTTTATATATATATATATACACACACATTCTCTTGCTATGGTGTGGGACTGAACTGTCAGGAAAGTTATTTTTATTAATACTTCACTCTTCCTCTCCCATCACCACTCATGACATGAAAGATGCAGATTTAATACTGTTTCAAGGTGGCTTAATAAATGTGTTATCTTGGGGTTCACTTATAGGACAAAACACAATTACTGTCTTCTTAAATCTTATTTCTTTAAATACTTTTAATAAGATCCAAATCTTGTCCACAGGTTACTCTGGCACAGCATCTACATCTACCCATGTAAGACTGTATCCCTGTTTGTTTGATTGCAAGGGGTAAGATTTGTCTTTCACTTGTGGGATTAGGGGGAGTTTCAGGCTTTCTCCTCCTGAGTTCCCTACACTACATCAGCAGCTGTGTCCTCCAAGGCCGTCACAAAGTCATTATCCTCTACAGCCCATTTGGAGGACATTTCCACAAAAAAAAAGTGTAAAAAGCACACTTGTATAAACACTCCCAGCAGGTTTAGTAGCCTTTGAAGCACATACATTTACAGGCAATTAAATCTCTCACTAAATCGGCTAGGTGCAATACAGCCAACATCTGAGTGCACAAAAGCAAAACTGTAAGAACAGGAAACTACTGCTGCTCTATTTTAAAATCAGGGGTTCTTGTTGTTGTTGACAAAATGCCAAAAAAGCATCTGACTATTGGATGCCTTTCCTATCTTTCCCCAAAATAAAATCTAAGCAAAATTTGATGGTTTTTTTTTCAAAAAATACAAAATTAAAAACCCCAGTGCCATTAAGAAAGCACCATAACAAATTCTTTTTACTTCGTCATTAAGATACTGCAAATAATGATTCATAAGGGTCCTTCTGAGTGTATTATTAAGGTTATATAAATACTGTTTACTTTGGATGGTTTTGTTTCTCCCTCTTTAGACCTTTTCACAGCAAAATTAACTTTCAAATCCCAGCCAATTTCCCCAGCTAGCATAAAAATAAATTTAAGATGAAACTCAGAAATAAAAAGCCACCTCCCCCTCCCCAAACATTCACCCTGTAGAGCAAATTATGAAAAACAAGCCATTGACAAAAAGCTGAGCAGATGCTCCCTGCTTGCAGTCCTTCCTCGGCAATGTGAAATAAACCCAACAGATGCCTCTCTTAATTGAGCACATGGATTACATACACACATGCACTCTGTCCTGCTTAAAACAAAACACACACAAAAATCAAACAGGAAAATAGACAGAGAACTCTTCCCAATGCCTAGGAAAGCAGGAATGCCAAGACCAAAAAAGACTCGGCTCTTCCTGCTCAAAACATGACAGGAAACTGTACCCATAGACAGAAGGGAGTTGAAATCCATTAAAACCTGTGGAACTGATTGTGTAGATCCCATGGGGTAAAGCAGGTACAACACATGCCTTTGTGTATCCACACAGGAGAGAGAAAAAAAATAAAAAGCATCATCTTACAAGGAAATCTGTGAATATTTACTGGAGGCAGCACTGCACGATGCAGCTACCGAAAGAGATCACAGATCCTACACAGGAAAAACAGGAGCAGTGCCTGCTTCCACACAGGGGGAGATGGAAAGCATATGTGAATCTTTGCACGTGTGCACATCCCCAAGTCCCTGCCAAAGAAACCACAAGCAAATTAGCTGAACACATAATATGACCTGGATTTAACCTACATTTTTGGCCAAAACCTTCCTCACCGAGGGCACTGTGCACTGACTGCTCAGCAGCCTGGCTTTCCCCAGGTGAGCACATCTCTGAGCCACAGTGTATGAATTCACTAGGAGGAGCTGAGATCCTTCTGGCTGTAAAGACTCAACCTCAGTTTCAGAGATTCCTCTTGAGGACCACGGACCATGTCAGGACCAAAATATCGTGATAAACAGTGCCTTTTCTCTTAACGAGCTCTTAACAAGCTTACAGACTTCTCAGACCAAACTGTACAATTCATTGCTTTCAGCATAATTTGCAGTAACTATGACAAGGTTATGGATTTGGCTCAAGTACTGCACCTAAACTTGGCATTCAGTTTTAAAAGACTGCACAAATTCACTTGAAAGCCATGTGACAAACAACAATTTTAAGAATGGACTCTGCCTCTGAGAAACTCTTTCATGTTTCCTTGTATTAGGACCTGATAAAAACTATTCCACAGCCACGCAAAACCCTGCAGTCTAAGTGATTTTGGAGCTGGAATGAGCGAGAAGGGTGCTGCCTCGGGCACTGCTTCTCCTGAGTTGTTTCATGTTTGGCTCCAGCCCTACATCACTTTCCTCTTTGACAACTCCGCTGATGAAGGGAGACAGATGCCGGGATATACCCGTAGCTATAGCACCCACTGGTGCTGAGACAACATGCAGCAGGACACAGCACAGGGCACAGAGTTTACTTAAGGTAGTGGAGGTGAGGGGTGCTTGTAGAAATTAGGGTCGATGCAGGACACGCCAAAAATGGGATAAAATGCAGAATGCATTTTATTATGCACAAGACTTGACCAGCAACATCTTTCAGCCTTGAAAGAGCTGCTGAGGAAGCCTAAATTAGTTATTATGCAATTGCAGCCACCTAGTCCAACAGATGAAACCATCTCTGTCAAAATGCATATCAAGTATTTTCATTGCTTTTCAGTCTTTTCGTCATTAATTTATGTTAAAATAAGAAAGGCACTGTAGGTCACTCACAAACCTGCACTACAGCAGCTTAAGCGACAGTTACCTATCTGTGTTTGCCTGTCATTCCCTTATCTCACATACCTGACCCATAAATACACATTGGTTTTACGCAGCAAATATGACACTCCCAGCACATTTTGCTCTCAATCCAAACTCCAGTTGTGGAGAATTGACATAACTCAGTGGCCCTCTGCCATGCTTCACTGTTTTCACAACTTCAATTTTATGCCCTCTCCATCAAGGCTCCCTCCCCACATTGTGCCTCTCCCTCCCTGCTCTGCTCTCTCTTTTTAAGTTTTGCCAGCTCAGCTCCCAGGTAATGGCCTTGTTGGCCAGTGACATCCAAAGCAGTGAGATTTCTCCTCGATAACTCTTGCATCTGTTCTAAACCATCCTACTCTGCTCTTAAACCTACTCTGGGAACCGGTGTGACCCAGAACCATAAAGCCACCTTTTCTCTTTCTCCTGCCTCTGCTGAGCATTACCACTGCCATCCTCGCTGCTCTTCCCCTGTACAGTTCTGGGGCACATTTCTGCAGCACAGTGGTCTGTCATGCTGCAGGGTTAGGACGGAACTCTCTGGTCCATCAGGTAACTGCCTACACAGCAATAATTTCAGATGCCACAGCAATTGTTCCACTCACAGCATTTGATTCCAAGGACCTTTGTACCTGAAATGTACCCTACTTTTCCTCCCTTTTGAGTCTTGATGACAGACCATCACCTTCCCAGAGGCGCTCCCTTCTCACATAGATCAGCTGTCTCCTCCAACGCATGTTTCAGCCCTTGGGAGATGCAAAGGAGAAGAGACTCAACATTGATCTTCTTACAAAGCTCACCCAGCAGTTACTGCCACCCAGAGGTCTTCACTGCCTTCCAGCAGCAACCCACACATATCCCTGAGGAACTCGGTGGTGACAGGCTCTGTGCAGCTCCCCACACTGCAGGAGTGCACCCCTGCACAAGAAGAGCAGGTAAAGTTTAAAAGTGCAGGGCGTGGAGTGGATAGGAAAATAACTCCTGCCCAAGTCTCCATCTCATTGTCCTCCCTTCTGACTGGGTCACTTCTAGCTGAGAGGGGAGAGGGGACACCTACAGCTAAGGCATGCAGAGCGGTCTACATGTGGAGATAACAGCCCTGGGTGCTGTGTGACCATCTGTAACACAGATGATCCCATGATTGCTTTATCTCTTCCATAAACTGTAGAATAGTGATGGACTTGCCTCTCACAGAGGTAGCAGCATCGTACATAACCACCACGGAAGGGCTTCATCCTTCTTCATTTCCTCTGCTAGCATTCTGTCTTTCCTCTTGCAACCAAGTTGGAGACAGTGCTCAGACTCCATCTATCCCTGCAGCCATCCCACCCTGCCAGCTGCTCTGCATGAAGACCATTCCCAGGGAGAGTCCCAAGGTTCAAAAAGAGTACCTTGCTCTAAGTCATGTTTTGTAAATACACATTTAAAGGAGGAAAACATGCAGTTTGAGGAGAGGCTGTTTGGTGATGACATCTTTTAGCTGTACTTTATGACTTATTTGTTGAATTGTTACTGGCTCCACAGTGGTTTTGGTGATTATATTTTTAACTAACTGCCTAGAAGGTCACAGAGGCACCATGTTTGTTTTTGTAAATGAAATTGAACTAACTTGTATTTAACACCCAAACAGATCTGCTGAGTGTTAGGTTTATAGCTGGAGAGGTCTTCACCAGTCAGAACAGGATTTGGCCATTCCTGGCACCAAGCAAGAGCTCTGATGATCCCTGTACTGGGGCACATGGCTCCCACGAAGGTTTGTGAGTAGGGATGAAATTCCAGGTCCAGATATGAATCACTGTGCATTTGAAATCTCTTTTCTATTGACACTGTTTAATATTTGCCTTACATTTTCTGCTTTGGCAGAAAATGCCAAAGCATTGCCAAAGCATTTTGTTCTTGATCATAAACTCATTTCTTCTCTGGAAGATTGTCAGCAAAGAAACAAAAGACAATCCGAACAAAATGTATCCGGGGGGTAAAAACCCACATGAGATAAAAGCATGGTAATTAAAAAAGAAGTGGCCCTGTTCTAATCCTCTCATTCAATTCAGCCCACCAGGTCCTGGTATTAGTTTATTCATCAATAGCTTCCCATTTTCTCATGTCTCCTTATAGCACAGAGGCTCTTTTCTTCCCCCCAACCCTCTCCCTTCATGAAGATGACACTGGTTTTCTCGTTAATAATGGTATTTATGTTTGTCATTAGTTACTTAGGAGGAGGATTTTTAAGTTCTTCAAAACTCCACATACAATTAACAATACCAGTCCAGGTTTCTGGAGATAGAGTTGGTTTACATCCTAGGAACAGGTAGAAATAAAGATGTGCTTATAATTCCAAAAATCTCCTTTTTCGTGGAGACAGTAATGTTAAGGAACCCTTCCATCAAATACACGTTTTTCAAACATGAGGAGGAAGAATTTCCTTGCCGTTTTGGCAGTTGCTCCACAATCTGCTCTCAGTCATCTCCAGCAGATGCAGATTCATCTCACCTCACCGCAGCCATCCAAGCGTGAAGCGTCTAGTTCAAGCCAACCGTGTGGCTTATCTAGGGTTCACAGAGAAAGGTAGATCCTTCCAGTGCTTGCTCCTGGAGAGACATCTGAAATAACTGGGAGTAAAGGATGACGCTTGGAAGGGTCAATGCCATTAACTGAAACATGACAACTGCTTTTAAGATGGTTTGAGCTGTGCAAGAGGACTCCTTAAGCATGAATTTGATGGGCAGGCAGTGCTTCTCTGAAGGGAGTGGGATGCAGACACTTAACCCCTACATGTCCTTGAGGAGGTCTCCCTTTCGATGGCTGGCAGTTTCTCTCACCTGACATACGAGGGGGAGCTGTTAATGCCAATGTGACTCAGAAGGATGTTGTGAGGGCTCGTTCATGTCCTTCAGACTCCTCCTGGCTGCGGAAGTGCAAATAAGCCTTTACCGGTTTGGTCTTATTGTTTAAGCAGCCGCTAAGGATAAACAGCCTCTGGGCACACCAAGCCGTGGCACAGGGCCGGGCAGAGCGGACACTGCTCCCGCCGCCTCCCTCACAGCAGAGCCGCATTTTCCTTGAGTTTGAGCCCAAACTGGGCCGCGCTCTACTGCCATCATCGCTTCCTGTTTGTTACCTCACAACACCATTTCCTGTTTCCTGCCTGATTATGACCATGCCAACTGTTTTTCCCAGGCCTGAACCAGCTTCTCAGCACCCCCATTTTGACTCACACAAAAACACCATCATGGACACTGTCCTGGTGGCAGAGGGTGCTCCTGGCTGCCATGTGAAGTACAGCCCTCTCCCCACACTGTCACCTTCCCTCTCCCTGCCCACTTTGGTGCCCAAGCTAAAGAAGTGAGTCTCACACATTCCATAAAGTGGGAGAGAACAAAATGAGGTGCTGATGATTCCCAGGGTTTTGCTGCAACCAAGCAGAAGGCAGCAAGGTACCCTGCAAACCATGAGTCAGCTGGACAGAGAAGGTGGTGACATGAGGGACTCATGGGCCCACCTCTACAGACACCCTCTCTGTCACTGGGCTTTCTGCTTACTCACAGACCTGGCACTGAGCTGCCTAAAGCAAACGCTGTGGGAAATCACACTAAGGCATCAGAGTATGGGGGATTAGTGTGGTCTCCAGTAGCTCCAGTGCCTCATCACCCCCATGGTAGAAATGCTTCCACTTCCATAGCTGAATTTGCTTTCAGCATCCCGATACTTCTGGTCATGCCTTTCTCCACTCTATTTAGGGCTTATTAGCGTGTGGTATTTTCTCATTACCTGTAATAAAGTGACATTCCTGCTCTTGTTTTGGTACCTGAGGCAGCTGAACCCTTTCAGTTTCTCCTTGAATGTCACAGCCTCTAAAGCTGAGGTGAGGTCCCTGGATCAGGTGGGAAGAAAACCTTCCTCCTTGTACTCTTTACACCCTTGTTTAAGCACCCAAGGAACTCATGGACCTCTGAATGTGTCCCTTTCCCACCCCTCCAGTACCCAGTTCAGGGCCTGACCCAGCTAATACATATTGCCAGTTACTTACTGTGTTGTGTTACCACCTTTCAAATATGAAGAAAAATAAATAGCCTTTGCAGACATACACCAGAGGCATGGCACTTTTAAGCTGGTACTTTTATTTCCATATATCTCACCTACAGTAGGCAAAAAAACAACCAACAAAAAACAACATGCCTGTTCCTTCACCTTTTGACTATCCTGTCTGTTTAAACTGTAAAGTATTTGAGGAAGGACCTGTCCTTTGCTGCCACTTTCATAATATTCAGGTGTTTCAGAGATGCAGCACAGGAAAGACCCTGGGCATTCACACCTGCAACGTGAAGACATGAAAGTGGCAATAACTGATCTATAACATAAAAAACAAAAGCTGATTTCCCCAGCTGACCCCGAGTGCACACAATGGGCATGTTTGTACTAGGTGTTTTCTTACTAAAACACCTGACAATAAGATTGTACCTTTACGAGTGGTCCCCTTGCAGTATAACACTTTATGACCATTCCAATTTGAGTGTTCTTATGAGAAATCTGAGCAGGCGACAGTAGCAGGGCACTTCCTGTACATTACATTTAGAATAGGCTGTCCCACCACGAGTAACTGTGGGGCACAGTGCTGGAAACAGGCTGGAGAGGAATGGATCATGCCGGGTGAATCCAAACTGGCAGCACGTGAGAGTGGAGAGAGCGCTGGTGTGGAAGGAGCTCTTCACCATGTACCAGCTATTGCACTCAGCTTTCTTCTTTGGAAAGCTGAGTGTGTTCATCAGTACCAGAGAGCAGGGAGAGCAGCAGGAAAAGGGAGTGTTTGCACCAGTCCCGCAAGTCTTGCAGTCCCTCAGGAGCCGGCAGCACAGCATCCCTGACCATCCCTGTTCAGCCAGTAGAGGTCTGTAGAGTCAGCACAGCCCGAGCCGGCAGCTGCGGGCTGTGAAGGCTCAGCATAGGTGGCAGACTCCATCTGCCTGTCGCAAGGCACCTTAACTGAGCAGAACTGTGGGTCTCTTGGAACGAAGGCACACCAGAGCTCTGTCCCTGTGCTCTGTGGTTAATGGGGAATAGAATTGCGGGGCTAACAGAGGGTAAATATTGTGAGCAAGATTTGTGGCTGAAGGGATCCCTCACTAATATTGGGAGTGCAGGTGCATGGTCATTATTTTCTGGCTAAAATGGGGGTTTTTAACATGGTTAAAAGGTTTTGCATAGCTCTGGAACCCCAATTGCAAGGTCACAAGTGACCATGGAAAGCGCACTGAGGGATTGCAAAATACTGCCTTCAAGGGTCAGGTTGGAGTCATGGGAAGAGGGTGTGTGGCACCCAAACCCACATTACAATACAGACCAGGCATCAGACTGCCTTCCCCAGCAGTTAAGGGAAGGCAACTTGGGCATTTTCAAGGAGACTCAAAGTTAACACCCTCTCTAAGCTATAAGAGACAGACCAAACTCTACCCTTTGAGAAACCCACAGGGATCAGGGCAGTTATACCCTGGCCTCCAGTGACTTATTTCTGCATGGCACATAATGCAGCACATCAGGTAACACACATTAATTCAGTGCCAGCGTGCAGAGCCAGGAAGGGCATCCCTCTGAAAGTCACTGCTCATGTTTCAGCTTCAGCCTGCAGCTCCACACAGGGAGCATTACTGCAGAGCAGCAGGCACAGGGAGAAAACAAACAGCATTGTTTCCCCTCAGTAGCAGATTCCCACCCCAGGACCCTCCTCTGGTGTTCTCCCTGGCCACGAGCTGGATTGGTGGGCTGCAGCTGTAGCACCAGGAAGAGTTCTTCAGCGACAAAAGACAGGCTAACACTGTGTGGGAGACAGCAAATTGCATCTCTCCCCAGCCCGCTATCACAAAACTGACTGAAAATAGCTGAACCAGAAGGCTGCAGAGCAGCCACTCTCCAGACGATGCTTTGAAGGCACAGAAAAGCTTCCTGGTTTTCTCAGTTGCCTCTTTTCTTTAGGGGACACCTGTACACCTGCTTCAGCAGCAGCAGGGTCCTTGGCAGCACTGGAGCCCTCGGGGGCAGGAATCAGCTCCAGACCTCCAAACAGCAGCCTGTACATGCAGCATTGTGCTTCTTGTCAGAGGCTCATTAACATACAGATATTTAACCAGTGCCTCTAAGGCAAAGAGGGAGAGAGGTCATGGAGCACTGGGCTGACGAAGGTTTGCAGGAGAAGCAGCACTCCTGTCAGTGGGGCTGCAGCTCAGAAAGCCTGACCCCCACGGCAGCCTGGAGGCACGCGGGAAGAGCAGACCGTGTGCTTCTTTAGGTGTGGTTAAAGATGTCACCAGAACCCCTCCGAGACCAGCCCAGTTAGTCACTTCTGCAGCACTGATGTTTGGGTGTGGCTGGTTAGCTTTTGTTTTCCTTTTCTCAGGCTCACACACATGCTGGAATTACACTAGTGAAAGGGCAATTAGAACAGTTTAAGGGGTATTTGTAAGCCTACATCAGAATTAGATAACAATACCTGATGGAGAATGTGGGAGAGAGAGAAAGAGGATGAACTCTGCAGTGGGCAGCTGCAGAGCCTGACCAAGAATGAATACCACGTCCCTGGAAGTGTTCTGGGCCAGGCAGGATGGGGCTTTGAGCAACCTGATCTAGTGGAAGGTGTCCCTGTCCATAGCAGGACGATTGGAACTAGATGGTCTTTAAGGTCCCTTCCAACCTAAACCTTCTAAGACTCTATGAAAAGACATCAGAATGTCATGGCAAGTAGCTGCACTGTGTACATTTACTTTGAAAAGGATTTCTCCCTGTCTACCTCTATTTCTCTTTCACTTTTGTTTCACTGCTTCAGGCCTTGTCACCTCCTTCCTGAGTAAATAACTGCAGCTCTCCAACCATTTTGAGTCATGCTCCAGAGAGGCAGAGGCATTCAAGGCACTGCTAGGCAGCCACACAGGATAGATACCTCAGGAAAAGACACCACCCCAGACCTGCAGAGATCAGCCATTTCCCAGAAGGGTGGATGCCATTCTTTATATCTTTCTAAGTGCAGTTGTTCACTTCCATAAACACCACCTTTGTTTTAACGCTGTTAGAGCAGCCATCCCCGTGTCCTGTGGCAGCTAATGAATGCCACAGGGTTGCAGATGCCAAATGAAAGAGAACCCCTCTTCATGCAGCCACACGTCTGCCTTCAGGGTACTGAGCAGCATCACCTGTAATTTTGTAGAGCTGAATGATTAGGTTCAAAGTGCCTTTGCATTAACCTGTGCAGTATTTGATGCACACATCTTGTGTTCCACTCTTGTTCTCCGCTTTAGTTTTATATAAAAAGCATTGCTAAACAGTTGCAGCATGTGATTTCCTGTAATCTGGATGGAGTGTGTTCTGGAGTGTGAAGAAAGCTTTGCTAGTAGTACAAAGAGCAACTGGTGAAGAGACATGGAGCTAATTTTTTTATTTCTCAGATAGCTTTCCTACTAACATAATTGCACTGACTTCAACAGTTACATGGGTGTAAATCAGGATCAGAGGAATTTAGGGTTAGGGAACCATTCCGTCTCTTCTCTCACAGTTCCTACTGTACAGTCTCTTCAGCTGCCCTCTGCAGAATTCCCCATTTCTCTGTCCATCATGTTCTCCATCAGGTATTCTTATCCACTGGAGGCTACGGCAGGTTTGTACAGTGCTTGGAGATTCTCTGTTGATGGAGGCTGTGTTACCATTAAGGACAAACACCTCTCTGCAGTCCTGCCCTCCACCTTGCCGTCACTTAGCACCCTGTGGGATGTACCCAAGAAAATGGCAGAGCTCCTGCAGTGTCACAAACTGAATCCTGCAGAGGCAGTACTGAGGAGACTCCTTTTGGCTGCAAACCCAGACTGCTGGAGCTGACTGCTTGTCCAAACAGAGTTGTTACCACAGCAAGGCACCATGTGTGCTGTGGGCACTCCCGTTCCTCCTCTCTGAGCTGGACAAGGTTTATTCTGAGGAAAGAGAAGAATTAAGAGAAAATAAGAAGAGTTGGTCTTTACCTGTGCCTCACTGGGTTCAAAAGCTTCCGGCTTTTGGGTTCATTCTTTGCTTCTTCATCCGTGTCTCAACAAAAGGATTCAAGATCCCCACACTGATATTTTCACATGCAACACAGACATCTTCATCAAAAGGAGAGCAGCTCTGCCACTGAGGACTGTCTCAGTGCACAGACTTTTTGCTTGTCTGATTTGAGACACTCACATTGCCCATTCTCAGCTGTTCCTTTAGGGAACAGTTAAAGTATGCCTTTTTTGATATTTTCCTGTGGGACCATCAGGACTGCTCAGGGGATGGAAGTGTTGTTAAGCAGTCACATGAGTCTTTTGAATAAGCCCATAAGGAATTCACCCTTTAGGTCATAATTAAGTGTATTATATCTTTATTACCGCTGTACTGTGGGGTTTCCAGCAGGCCACTGTCACTGACACAGGACTTGCTCTCCAAATTGTTATGAATGCCATAATGAGAAGGCTTTTTGCATGGCTTCTGCTGGGATTTTCCAAGCTCAAGTAACTGCTCAGTACACGATCAGCTCTCTAATTCTAATGTTCAGTTAAAAATTCATCCACCATAGAGGATGTTTACAAAGTAAAGGGAGATATGATCTTTGCCAGCTATGATTTAGATACAATGCAATAAATAGGTACTTCTTGACATGCACTCTGAGGCTGGACTGAGAAAAGCAGAACGGGTGGGGTTTTAGTTCTGTTTTTGTTGGTTGGTTTGGGGTTTTTCTGATTTTTGGGGTTTTTGTCTGGGGAGGGGGTTTGTTTGTGTTTTTTGTATTTTTTGGTTTTAATGAATACCTCATTACTTCCATACTTTGTCTTCATATTCCAGGTCAGCAGCTGGTGGTGAAGTTTGAGAACAACCTTGAAGGATGAACCTTTATGCTCTTTGGACCACAGAGGAACTCACTTTTGATCTCTTTAAACCTACTTGCTCACACTTTCTTGCAGAAAAATTCCTACTAGTTCCAGGATGACATTCCTGCCAGACTCTGAATGTCATCATATGGAGATCTGCTCCCACACAGAAGGGTGCAGAAAAGATGATGTGCTAATGAGCTACCTTCTTATCCCTGCTGTCAGTTCAGTGACTCTCCCTCCTCCTCTTCCCTTCCCCTGAACTGCAAATGTAATTGGTTTCCAGCAGCACTGCGAACAGCCCGGTCCATCTGCAACCCTGGAATCCCTCCAGAGGGCAAAGTCTTGGCTTTTTCCTTCAAATTATCTTGTCTTTTCTTTAGAGGAGAAGGAAGGAAATACCAACCGGGGCACTGATGCAGCCAGACTGAGCAGTTGAAATGAGGCCAGCATCCCTTTTGCCATCAGACTGCCCAGGCTGTCCACCTGCCAGTGCTCAGCAGGCCACTGCAAGCCTGTTGCCTGACTACCCTGTCGCTAGCACTGTTATGCTGCTTGGCACTGCAGCTTGTGCCCCTGAGCCTGCTCCCCTCATGCATTTCTCAACACATTACCTAGCACCCAACAAGCAATATAATATCTCACACACAATGGGCAGCCCAACACTTAACTCCTCTCCCATGTTCTGCAAGGAACTTCACCATTTCTGCATGCACAGGCCTCAGGCGCAGGCAAACAGGATATTTGATATTGCTCACACTGATTGCCAATTAAACTTGGGGCAAGCCACTTTCCCCTCCCACTCTTCCTAGGTGTAAAGTGGGGCTAGTGCTCACTCACCTGCCTCCAAGAGGGATAGTTAGACTCAATTAACTGGTGTAAAAAGAGTTCTGCGTGTTACTAGAGGACACTGATGCAACACCTGAGCCTGCTCAGGCAAGAGGTATGCTCAGGCTAGAGCAGTGAATACAGCAAGGTCAGCACGAGCTTTGATGACACTTGTGGTCTACTAAAGCCATAAAATTATTTCAGATGTCATGGTTATCAGCATCTTTCTTTTGCATCACCTCTCCATATGCAGATTAGAGCTTGCTAAGAGACGTATGATGTGATTCTTGAGGCTGTCCTGTGCAGGGCCAGGAGCTGAACTCTGATGATCCTGTGGGTTCCTTCCAAACCAGAATATTCTGTGATTCTGAGTGGTCCTGCTTAGGTCCCTTGGAAATGAGGAGAATGAGAGATCAGCAGAGGAAAAAAATCTGCATGGGAAGAGGAATTTGCCTGCTCAGTTTTCTTAAGAGGATCCATAGGTACAATATTTGTCAAATAACAGTATCTAAGCGGTTGCTTTAATTCCTCTCATACAGAGCCAACATACCAGGAAAAAGATTTGTCAATAAAAATTTGACAAAAAACAATGATGCTTTCAAACTGTGTTGTTCCCCAACTGCCTTGTTTATTAAATCTATGCCAGCCTTTTATAGCTTTTTCAATTTAAAGGGTCATATTGAGAGCTCAGCTCTGTTTCCTGCCCTGCCTTTGTTTCTCAGTTTCCCATTTGTAGCTGTTTTTTGACTAGCCTTTGGTCACAAAACATGAAATCATTTGTTTTCAAGCCCAGTGCACTATGTTCTCAGCAAGCACACAGAAAAACTGGGGGATTCAGCTTGTAACTATTTTGATCTGATATCTTCTGGGAAAAGCCCCATGTAGCCACCAATTGGCCTTCCTATATGGATTTCTCCCACTTAAAGGCTCTTCAGATGCTCTTTAATGCTAATTATGATTATAGCCTTATGATGCAATCTTTGCTGCATACATCACAGATGCTGTAACATGCCACAATGACCCTTCTGCTCAAGTCCTGAGTCCTCTCACGGCACGTTCCACCATGAGCAATACATAAAACTTGAAGCTATTGCACAATCATATCATGACGCCTCCTTTCCATCACCTCCAGCACAGCACCTTGCAATTCCTCTTTAATTGTTCTCATTATCTTCCTCTACCACATATATCTCTAAAGAACAGCCAAAAATAGCTCAAAGAAAATAGGCCAGTTCTGTTACAGGAAAGTGGCTGAAATTTGACTGAGGGGTTACCTCTCAGGCTCAAGGCTCCACAGAAGTCTAGTTTTGACTTTTCTTTGCTGCATAACCCAATGTTATGACAGAACTAGAAGACCTCACACCTGCTGATGTTTGAAAGAAGACACATGGCAAAGCTATATTTATGTTCAACATACACCAAGTCACCCTGGCTTGAAGGGAGGAAGATAAGAGACAGCTCTTGGCTTAGATTTGGTCTCTCATATTTGTATTGCTTGACTGCAAAGAAGTGCAGTACATGGGCTTTGCTAGGTGAATGGAGCCCGCTTCAGCTACACCATCACAGCTTGGTGCCATTCCATCACCTTGCAGTGAAATCTAAATCCTTTCTGCTGCTGCATTTAACCTGCCTGTCCATGTAACCACCCACAACTGCTTTTTCATAGCCAAGCCCCTGACATACAATAGTTGCCTGCTCCCCTTCACTTTGTCTGCTCACCCATGAAAATCCAAGGGCTAAGAAATCCTAAGGCTCTACTGTGATGCTTTGCAGTACAGGGCAGGGAAAATGTTGGAAAGCCAGTTTAATGAGGCAGTTAAGGGAAAAGAGGGGTGCTTGGAGGTGAATGTGCTCTCCAAGCTACTGTGCCATCAGATGTTATGCTAACCTGCTGTAGATCAGTTTGCTTGTCCTGCTCATTTAGGATAAAACATATATACACAGCTCTGCCAGCAGGTCTGGAGTAGCAACAAGAAAAGCTGGGGCTTTCCCACCATCTGGATCTAGAAAGGAACAGCCATCCACAGCCTTCTTTCGAGGAAACTTCGTGTTATAGGCTCCCATTTCAGCACAGAAGGTAATGGAGTGGGGGATAGGAGAAGAATAGGTGATGATGATTCAACTAGAGATGCAGCATGAAACAGTCCTTGGGCAATAGTTTGATCACCACAGCCATCTTCAGGATTGGAGAGAAAAGGCACTGGCAGATTTGGAGGGATTCTTCCTACCTCTGACTCTGAAGACATCTGTTATGCATAGGCTCAGACTCAAATTAAAGGAATCACTAACTGCTTAATCTTAAGCACATGATTAAACTCAGCATCAAGTGATTTAAACACATTCTTATCAATCTTCAATCAGGAACCTCTGATCCTTATTTTCTTGTCTAAGCTTTAAAACGTAACAGGGTCTGATCGTAACATTATCCACGCAGATGGTCAGTCTATGAGAGGGCAGCACTGTGACTGCCCATTCCACAGTTTGAGGCAGTGGGACATGGAATGAAGCTAAAGGCTTTGGCATTAGCCTGCTGTGACAGACTTCAGGAATAAGCTTCTGCCAACCAAGATCCTAGAGAGAAGAACACTACTGTCCTTCCACCCTGCATCCACCTCTGCATGAAGCCTCTCTCCTCCAGACAGTGCCCAGGTGCTCCAGCTGATGCTGCAAGGTACCTGCTGCCAGGCTGGGGTCTCAGCAGGTTATAGCCAAGTGCTGTGGGATTGGAGGTGGAGATTAGAGGGCGATTTTAAACACAGAAAAGTATTATCCTAAAGAGTTATTAACCTCTTAAAGGCTATAAGGCGACAGCCTTCCTATCTTAGCTGGCACAGATTTCCTAAAACAGGACACAACTAGAAAAGATTAAAATATATTGGAAAGCACTCACTGTTCCACAACATGACATGTATGTATAAAATTAAGAATAGGCTGTACATGTCCCAGCACTGATGACAGCAATGCCACGTTCATCATAAGCTGGAACATAGGCAGCTGTACAGACACTTTGTTATAATTGTCTGGAGGTTCTGGGGTAAGAGCTTATTCATTTTCTTACTGAAAAGATGTACTCAAGGAACTGTTTTCTATCCAAAACACGCAGATAATGGGACAGAGTCTTTCCTCAACAGTGCAATCTGTACCAAGGTGGGATTCACACATCTCTGAGGATTTGAAATATACGTGTTAGCTGAGAGTTCTGAAATCTTATACCAAGGCTACCACCAAGGGAACATTTCGAGGCTTTTCCTTGAAATGAGGGGAGGCAAATGCCTATCAAAAAAAGCTGACATTGTCAGCTGTTGTCCTGGCATCAGTCTAGTGTTCCCACCTCACAAGAATCTGTGTGCTCTTTAGCCTGATGTAACCTCAGGCTATGTGTAACATCAGAGTTAGTAAACAGGTGGTGACGGTGCCTCTGCTTGTGTACAGCATTCCAGTCCAATCATTACGTAACATACCAACCACTCAAGGTATGATTTTGATATTCCACTGACACACCAGTCATCAGCTTCCAGCGTCTGTGCAACCAGAGTGTCTGCAGATTTAGTCTGTCCCAGGAGAAGATTCCCCATGGTCAGCACTGTACTGCTCACTGCCAGATTTCACACTGGCCATTAAACAGGGAGGGTGCCCTGGTAAAATCTGGACCCTGATTCAACCAATCTACATCACCCTTTACTCTGTGTTGTTACAACTGGCTTTGGAGGAACAAGTGCTACAAATGTTGTACAGGGATGCAGGTAGAATTCAGGTTGGATTTTAAGTAGATTACTTCTAAAAAAGCACATAAGCCACATCAATCTCAATTCTCCCTCTTATCATCCTCCTCTCAAAAAAGTCCCATTGCTTTTCAAGAGCCAAATGGGCCCAGGTGCATGCAGTACTGCACCCTACACTATTCTTTACTCCAGCCAAGGCAGATAAACTGCACTTACATTCTGCTTTGATGACATTGTTACTGTCTCCACATACAGACAGACATAACTAGGCAGGGTATTTGGCATTGGGAAAATACCACAGCACCTCAAACTACCAAAGAGCTGCTGAGAGGTGACGTTAGAATGGGAAGAATGACAAGGAAATCTCTGGCCTTGGCATGAATAGACAAAATTATTTAATTCAGCATGGCTCACCTGAGCTTCTGCTCTCATGTCAGTTCCAAAAAACTCAGCATGTAGCAGGGTTTCAGATAAGACAAGGTTAGGAACATGAGAAGAATTAAAATTGGCAATGGAGACACGTCATGGCAGAGCTGGAAAAGGTTAATGCCAGAACAGGATCGATAGCAGAATCAGAGCAGACAGAGAAAAGCAATCTCATGGGGAATATTGATAGGTCAGGGTCAGCCAAAAGAGGAGCAACATCAGGACATGGTGAGTGCAGGAAAAAGTTCAGGCTGACACTGCAGTTACATGCACAGAGAAGTTACACAAGCAGACATGAGAACAGGTTAACAGTAAATACCTTGTTCTGTCAACACTGGATGCTGTTTTCGGCCACAGCTATTAAAACCCTGGCAAAGTATGACAGCTCTGGATGGAGCAGAACGCTGTTTGCTGGTGCCCACAGGTCATTGATAGCTGAGGAACTCCTAAGAGGAGCTCAGATGACTTCAGTTGTGATCTTAACCAGCCAAGAGCTTGGTCACTGTCAGCCTATATCATTTTGCTGTCAATCCCACAGCTTCTGTGTGGTCCAGTGCCTGTTCTTCAAGTCCCCTTCAATGCTCCCTGCACAGAAGAGGATGCAATGTCTCGTGAGTCACTTTCCTGTTGCCTACCAATTAGGAGGGCGGCCCACAGAACTGCACTGTCAACACTTTCCACACACCACTTACACAGCGAGAAGGGGCAGCAGAAACATCTTTTCTGCACTTAGAAAAGCTGTTGAGTTACCCTTCCTTGCCATGCATTCCATCAAAAGGCTGGCAGAAACCTTTTCACACATGCACTGGGAGCAGGGAAGTTATAATTGGTTCATGGAGAGGCTGCTCAGGGCTGCAGAAGCCCTGCTTGCCCAGGCGTTCTGACACAGCACGGCAACACGGCTACCATTGCACACAAAGCACACCTGTGACTTGTGCCCAGAGGACAAGAGCAAAGATACAGCTTCTGGGTACAGACTTCTGGTTTCTGCCCGGAGGGGGGAGGTGAAGTCAGTGCCTGCAGACATGGGCATGTCCAGGTGACACAAAGCTGGGGCAGAAACGCCAGCGGTCACTGCAAGCCCAGCTGCTGGAGCTGTGCAGTCCAGGGCTCTGCACTGACAGTGCCGTGTGTCACAAGCAGCACAGGTGAATCAGCCCAGCAGCTCCCAGTCTTATACGTGCCTGGAGTCAGCTTCCCCCAAACACACTCCCTGTGTGTGTGCAGCCACAGGGAATTCACCTCAACTTATGCTAATGCTCTGACTCACCCTGTTGATCAGCCTCTCTCTTTGCAGCCACTACCACAGCAGTCTTGGCCAGGCAGTCAAGTGCCTGAAGCCTGGACACTGGTGGAGTTCCTCCTACCTACCTTCTGTTACCACCACTGCCTATGACTTGATGCAATATGTTCTCAGAAGCCTTCTGTTTCCATCTTAGTGCAGGACAGCACAACCCTTCCGCTACACGGCCCCAGTGTTCCACACGGGGCAGAAAGGAAACCTTCCCTCCCCAAAAAGAGCACAGTAAGACACTCACGTCGCTGGGTTTTTGTAAAGCCGAACCAGATTTCAAAGAGACTGTGACCAGAGCCTTTGCCAGTCTGGTAACAAGACCACAAAAATCACGACTTCTCTTCAAAAGAGGATTCATCTTATTTCACTAGAAAAATTCTGTTCCCACATGGGCTACAGCTGCACTTTCTGACCTCTTATTCCTGAGGGCTTGGAAGCATCATATCTGCTAAAAACTCAGCTGAAATAAGTTTAATGCTGCAATTTTATCTTCATAATCTACAATAGTTTTAAAGTGTTTGAGAGCCATGATATCCCCATGATGGATATGGTAACACCAAGCTTTCAAATGCTGCTACAGCAAACTGCCACAAAGGTTACGAAGCATGGAATGCACCAGGACAACCCAGGACTGGTCACAACCAACACACACAACAGCTCTGTCCAGGCAGATGCTTTTCCTCTTTTGATCTTGCATGTGGTTGAGCATAGGAGGACAATGCCCATCGCTGGCCATACAGAAAATCCAACAGCTACTGGTTACTTTTGAGTATTCTCAGCTGTCCAACCATGCAAGTTTTTGCTGCTCCCACGTGCAAGAAGGTGGCAGGCACTTGACTTCAGAGAGCAGCATGACTGGTTACAGGCAGGAGTCTACCCAGCTTTGGAGAGATGCTCCAGAACTGACTGCTGCCCCACAGGACGGGAAGGATGGTGTGGACCGACTGCTGAGCAGCACATGTCACTTATGCATTTGTGCTCCAGGCTGAATGGGAAGTGTTTCTGTGGAACCTGCGTGCCTTCTCACAAGTTCTCATGCCTGTTATCCTGGCACTCATTTTTGTCTTCTGGGGCAGAGACAGCACGAGCTGATACACAGATGCTCTCTCTGAATTAAAGAGCTGGCAGATCTTGCTTATCATATTTGCCAGGGCACCACAAGGAAGACAAGCAACACTTAGCAGGTGTGTGAGTCATTTCTTGGCTTATTAAGTAGCTTTTTTTCATAACATTTTGTTCTAAATAAATAGCATTGGGCTTTAAGGAAGGTGGTGATCATGGCATGTTCTGCTCCTTATCTTTGGGAAGAGCACCTGTAATTAGGAAGGACAGGTCTTTGGATCTGCTGGGCTAATCACAGGAAGATTCAGAAAAGGAAACTGCAGACCTAGGTTACCAAATTAAAAGGCAAAGAAAGAAGGGTTTTATTTTGATACAGCTGAGAACTAAGTGCCCATACCCTAAGTGGACATGACTTAGGAATTCACAAAAACAACAGAGCTACTGTTGAGACAGATTCTGTCCTGTTAATACAACAAAACCAAACATGTTAGCTCACATACAACACATTTACACCTATTTTTCAAACCACAAACAGTTTTCAATGTATGCACCAGAGATATTAAAATATAAAGACAAATATTTTCAGCAGGATTGCAAATTTCCTTCGCACAGAGACATAGTCTTTACATCAAAACACAAAATTCTGCCCAGTATGGCCACATTTAAAGCAAAATCTTTCCGTACTTGTCACTAACAATAATCTGCTTGGTATGAGCCACAATCTCAGGACTGTTTGGGTCTTTTGGTCAGAGCAATGAGACTTTTAATCATTCTAGAAATAAACAAATCTCATTTACTGACACAACAGCATAGAACATCTGTCTTCCTCTGCATAAAGCATCACATTAGGTAGGTCATTTGCTTGCAACTCAAACATTCAGAAGAGTGAAATATGAGTGAATCATACTTGCACATTAAAAACTATAAAGGAGAAGGGAGACAGTGAAGGAGGAACTTCTTATTGAGATAGCTACTTATCACTCTTTCTCCACACTGATCCATAAATCCCACACATTGAGTGCCCGGGTTACCGCTTTGACTGTACAGTCAACACACACATCTTCCTGCCCTGGAGCAATCAAGAGAATAAACAAAAGCACTGTTCCTACTCTCCTTTTTGCCTTGACAAGGACCTGGATGAGTGGGTAGCAGGTTTTCTTCCTCTCTCAGATGAAGACTATTAGTGACTGTTCCAGGTGCAAATCCTTCCTTTGGCCATTGCAAAGAGGGGCAGGGCTGCTAGGAGGCTGGCTGCTCTCCTTACAGTGGGGTATGTTAGGGTTACCAGAGGCCTAGCAGAGGGAGGACTTTGTTTCTCTTTGTGCTGTTCAGTCTCGTTGCAGACTTTGCCCTTACTCTCTCTTTATAGGCCCCTCTCTCATCTCTTTAGCTCTGTGGTTTGTGGGCTTTGTTCCCAAGGAGAAATCTTTTGTGCCTTTATTACCCTTGGCAGCTTGCTGCTTCCTCTCTTCAGAAAGTGTGCTGGCTACCTATGGTCCTTTCTTAAAGATTGCTGGCTGACTTTATAGCTCACTTCTCTGCTGCTAAGTAGAACATGAATTTCTACTTCCTTCTACCCTTCAAAACTCCAGATGATACTGTAATGTTGCTTTATCTGGGGTTTCTCAGTAGGCAAGGGATGAGATGGCGATTCAGGGTTTGCATTTGTTCTGCAGCTCTTGCTTTGCCATTAGTATATCAATCAGATATTTCAGAACTCTCAGTTTGTGCTTGCTTAGGGCTTTGTGGTCATGCTGCAGCTAGCTGTGTTGTAGAAAATGAATCCATAGCATCTAAGCCACAGAGAAGCAATGCTTGTTTACGAAGACACTGTGATAATCTGGGTGAGAACAGCTGCAGGCACGTCAGGACAAAACCTTATCACTGCAAACTGATGAAGCCTCTCCGACACGACAAACCTGTGGAAATTCTGGAGCTTGGCTATATTCCAGCTACTTCCTGTGATACTCCTGAAATGAAAACTTTCTGCTCATCAAACAAGTGCACCGGATGGAAAGGCAGTAGGTAATAGAGGTAACAACATCACATATTCTCTGTTGGATTAAATCTACATAAAGAACTTATTTTTCTGTTATTGGCCCTTCATATGGCGGAGTGGGGGTGCAGACTTAAAAACTTGCTGCTCTGCAGGTTAGGATATTCTTTTCAATCTTCAAGGTAAGCCACTCATGTCCAGTTAATGATCACATCCCTTTGTGTGAATTCAGTTTCAATAACGGCTTTACTTTGCTCAATTGCAACTTATTTTTCATGTCTCAAATACAGGCACCACTTGCTATTTTCCAGTCATGGTACCTGCCCCACTTATATATTTACATTCTTTACTAATAAACTTCTGGTTTGTGAACCTTCTTTCACCTTCCTTGACACAAGCACCAGGAGTTCTAAGAACAGTGCTTTTCCCTCAGATGTGATAATATTTTTAAAGGACTCACAGCAATCACCACCATCCTATCTTTTATTGGTTTGCATCTAAGGTATCTCTGGTCTTGACAGTCACATCCCTGCCTGTAATCTCACTTCTATCTTGATCCTCTTTCTATTTGACTAGAAAGCTTCTCACTGTGTTTTAAACTCTTTGCAAATGTGCAAATTGGCCCTCACTTCTGCAGCTCTTACTTCATTACATAGCTAAGTGCCAAAACAGAAGTTTCTCTGTTGCATTATTCCTTTTCCATTCTGTATGGGTTCCCTATTATTTCTTAAACTGTTCTCGAAATCAGCTGGTTACTTCCCTAAACTTCCCTAGTTTCCCCACCCTACTTAGGATGCAAATCACAGATTTGCGTTCTGCCTTTGAATTAAAATTTCTGTTGTTCTTCCACATTTCTGTCTTTGGACTATTCAGTCTACCTGCTGGTATCAACCAGTTCCTTCAGGTTTTTCCTCAGAACTGTTTAAAATTTTAGCTATAAACACATTTTTCTTCTTTTTATACTGGAACTAGAACTAAGTCACTTCCTGAGGTGAAACTAAACGACAACATTACATCAGCCCAGGTAAGATGCTGACTTTTACAGCCAGGGCTGAGGTTCCCAGCCCCGGCCTTGTGAGCCCATCCATCAGTGTCTCACCTTAAAGCTGCCAATGTGGACTCCTCAAAATGCTCCTCTAGTGTTTGGGCAGCAGAGTGAGGCCACGGGGAGAAAAGAGCAGGGGGTTATACTGTACCAAAAAAACGAGCCAATCTGCTTCATGACTCACAGCCTGGCACTCAAATGAGCTCCTAGGTTTGGGATGCTGTGGGTTCAAGAAAAAGGAGTTTCCATCAGTTTGTACTCAGATTTTAAGTTCAGTGTCCAATTTGTTCATCTCTCAAGGTAAGCTTGTAGGAAGTGTTTGAGCTTCCTTCCTACCCTGCTACCACCCTACACACTGTCTCCCCAGTCTCTGCTCACTATATCTACCTCTAGCCAATAAAAAAAACCCTCTGAAATTGTAGTTCTGATTCTTTATAGAGAAATTTTTTATGTACTAGTGCTGGGATGGACTTTGTCAGCAACATGGAATATGAGAGAGGGACAGGATGACCACAGCAATAAAGGCCAGCTCCTGCCAGGGGGGTCAAAACTACCCACCAGCTTGAAGGGAGAACGGGGTGGGGGACTCAGCAAAACCCATTGTGCAGCAAATCACTCTGGTGTACTACTCAAAAGCCAAAATTATAGTGCTGGGTTTTCTTAAAGGACCTCTCAGCCAACTACCAGGCCACTGGTAGGGTATTGATGGCATGTTAAAATGCTCATTAGATATATGGATTTATTTTTTTCCCCTCATATAACTAATTCAAATACAAATCAAGTTCGTTATGTCCCCATCCAGTTTGTCATTCCCATCTGCGAACTGGGCACACTGCAAAATCTCCCAACACAGCTGACAACAGTCAGGGCTGTAGCAGTCATGGGGTGAACGGACTGAATGTGGAGTATGTCAGCGTCAGCTTGAGTTCTGTCCTGCTGAAGAATCCCCCAAACTATCACCTTGTCCTACACTTGTTTTTCTGTCTGGTGTCCTTACAGTACTTTTTCCCCTGGATTTTACAGTTGTTCTCTTTAACACACTGGTATGTCCTTTGCCATTTTTAGTTCTCTTTACTCAGGACTGTATTTACCCCATGAGTTAGTGCATTTAACAATGGAAGTGTGTTCCCCTTGGATGCAGCAAACAAATTCAAATACACCCATCTCCTACTGTTCTATACATCTTTCCTGATCCCCAAATTTTAATACAGAAGCTTTAACAATGTGGCTTATGCATTTCCATGTTTGAAACAAGGCTGACTGCATGTTTCTATGGTAAGTGTTCACATCTGGAGGGGATTTGTAAATGCCATAAGAATTGGATTCCTCAAACAGAAGTGAGTAAGACCCCTGGTGATGCATGTGGATGTGGCCTTGTGAATATCAGGTGAATAGCACTGATTTACATTACCTTAAAAAGTCTGTGGCATTGTTTGAGTTTCATCTCCAATTCCAGTAGCTTTAATCTTTACTGAGGCTTTCAGGAAAGGAGGACAATTTAGTGATTAGATTCCTTTCTGCTCACTGTAGACAGGAAAGCAGTGCCAAGCTGTTGAAAGATGTGGTGGTATCTGGAAATGATCTGGCAATCCTACTATCCCCAGCTGATACTTTCTGAACAGAACAACTTTTGGTAAGACCCAGTACGTGCCCTCAGTTTATTGAAGTAAATAAGAGCCTGACACACAAGCCACTGCTCTGTGTCATGCCCTGTTGTTGGTTCCCCTGGCTCTAAGGTGATTCACCACTATCCTGAAAAACAGGCAGCCCTGGCACTGCTGGTCACCCCACACTAACATGGGAATGCTTGCTCTGGGGAAGCATAGCATATACTGCTAAAGAGAAAATAGCTCCTCCTTTTCATGAAACCTGGAAAAACTAGTTTCAGGAGTAACAAATAAAGCTATTATTGCCTTTTTCTCTTTCCCAAACGTTTCAGGCCAAAGTAAACATTCTTACTGCTGTTAAGGGGTTTTTTAAATTATATTAACAGGGCATGACAATTATATTCCATTTCTTTTTCCCTTAGTCACTTTCAAACTGTTGAAATCCTGTATTTTTTTCCATCTCCTTTTGTTGTACTACAAAATCTACATGGTGTTCCCTAACAGTTAACTCCACTGCTGCTCCACATCCTCCCTCACACCTGTTTGAACATTCCTGTGGTTCAGTTTGGCGGGCTGTTCCCCTGGCCTTTTGAACACAAGCTCCAACAATACCAAGAGACACTAAAGCCTCCTTTATACCCACCTGCTTCTCTTACACAGCTGCACCTATACTGTCTGCAGGGCACTTTTTCTGCTCAGCCCTTTGCCCCTAATGATCCTCATGCCTTGGTTTATTTAACCAAAGTACAGTGAAGGCACAGTCAACAAGAAATGAATGAAAGAAAGCTTGGAAGAACAAAAAATACTCTTAACCTCTTGCTGTATATGACACAACTTCAATAATACTCTTCCCCCGGGCTCTGCTCCTAATGATGGAGCAATATCCCAATTTACACAAGAAAATCAGGGACTTCAAAAGGAGTTTCTAACCTCTACCTCATTGATTTCTTTGCACAGTGCTGCAGGGAGCAGAGACCTGTAGTGTTTAACTGGTGTGGGATCTGGAGCTTGTCCCCTAAGGCTTTTGCTGTACACATTGGCTCTCCATTGCAAATCTTGCTTAGCCATGCAGCAGAGCCTTTTGGCAAAGGCAGACATACAAATGAGAGACAGCGCTGCAAAGGAAAGGAGCAAATTTTCTCCCTCACCAGCAAGCATGCAGTCACCTCCCAGAAGTATAATTCTTAATTTCTTGGTCCAATTTTCCTTAGCTTAGTACCAGCAGATACGAAACCTACAGCTTCATTTGTCACACAGGCATAATCCAGTGCATTTCTCAGATCATGGAATCACAGAAGATGCTGGGTTGGAAGAGACCCATCAGGATCATCAAGTCCAACTCCTGGCCCTTACCCCAAGAATTACACCATGTGCCTGAGAGCGTTTTTCAAACACTGCTCGAACCCAGACAGGCTTGGTGCTGTGACCACTTCCTTGGGAAGCCTGTTTCAGTGCTAAACCACTTTTGGATGAAAAACTTTTTCCTGATAGCCAAGCTAAGTCTCCCCTGACTCAACTTCATGATGTTTCCTCGAGTCCTGTCCTTGGTCACGAGAGTGAAGAGATGGGCACTCGCCCCTTTGCTTCCCCTCACGAGGATGTTGAAGACCACAATGAGGTCTCCCCTCAGTCTCCTCTTCTCCAGACAGAACAAATCAAGAAGATGGATAAAATTCCCATCCTGGGGAAAGCTGAAGAAAGAGGTTAGATTTTTCTTTTTACTGGTGTTACTAAGACCAGAACCTAGCAAGAGCTTTTTCATCTTAATTTTTAGCCTGATTTGTCTCTTTTTGTGCTCTTAATAATGAGGATGGACCTACAGAAAGTGTTTTAATGCTTCTGTTAACTACATACGGGGGGTTTGCTAAAATTTTCTTGATCTTAGCAGGAAAAAAATAAAAGAACTAAATATGAAAAATATACACTTGCTCTACATATACAGTGGGAGATAGAGGACTGGCCTAATTTCCAGAGGACACTGGTTTCATTTGATTGAAAGGCCACATCATTTTAGCATTGACAAACTCCTGCTAAGGCAGGAATCGTATATGTTAGGGGACAGGATTTACTGACTGAAAAATGTAAGGCTAGAGATTTATTTCTTGTTTTCCAAGCAGAGCTTTGATACAGACAGCTGATAAGAACAGTTTGTGGAGCATTTTCTGGTCTGACTAACTCCTTTGAATACAGCAGCTGTATTCAAACAAACAGGTGACAGATTCACCTCTGCCTATGGAAAGGGACCATTGGAAAAGGATTAAAAGGCTGCAAGCCTGTGCCAGCATGGGTGTGTGGTGTGAAGGGCTGGGAGCATGCCATGCCAACCCCATACCTTTCAGCCTGAGTAAGACAGAGAAGGTGACTGGGAAAAGTGCAAGTGGAGAGGAAAATGAAGGAGCTTTGGGCTCCGTTACAAGGCTGACCTTGTGAAGGGTCATCCATGGTGACAAGTCAGAGAGTCAGTCGTGCAGGGCGGGAGAAAAGGACACGCTGTGTAAGGCTCGGAGCAGCAGGGCTGATGTGAGAGCCGTGCAGACTCTTGTCACCTGTGTGAACATACCACAGTACAGGGAGCACCCACCACATTCTGTGTGTGGTGTAGCTGCAACACCCTGTTAAGTGAGTGGAAAAGTGGGTGCTAGTTGGATGGGAACCAACAGGAAACTAAACAAAAGACTGTAAATAGACTGTTTATATTGATAAGTGCAGAGGACAAGAACAATAATGAGAAACACTTCGGTGGTTTCGCTTCTCATTCTTTCTCCTCCTCTCTCACCAAAATGAATAACCTTGTAATGTAAAAAAGTCCACCTCTTTAGTTGTCACAACCTGCCTAAAGCTGGTTTACAGCTGGGTGTCTATCCCATACACAGACAGCCCTCAGACCCATCCACGTAACAAATATTACGTATTAAAAGCTGACATTCCAGCCTGGATATAGTACTAGGGAAAATGCACTCAACTAGCTGGATTCAGCACCATGTCCTTGCATCTGTGCGGATGTTATTATTCTGTTTCACCTATGTGCCTTACGCCTTGGCCCTGTTGACGTCGGGAGCTGTCGCTTCACCCTGTTAAATATTAACTGCTTGGTTTTCCAAGGCAGCACCTTCTGGGATAAAGCCAAAGCCGGGAGCGTGGGGCAGGATCCTGAGAAGAGCTGGCCCGCTCATTCCACCCCAGCTTCTCCCTTTCGGGCACGGCGCCCTGTGCTCCAGCGGCCTCTGGGGTCTGGCAGCGGCCGACCCGCTGGCATCCCAGGCGGGAATCTCGCACCCAGCGCTGCTGGACAGGCCGACCCCTCCTCTGGCGGGCCGGGGTGTCCCGGGCCGGGCAGTCCCGCCTGACGCAACCCGGGCCCCGCTTTGCCCCACGCGCGGCGCCGCGAAACCTCCCGCCCTCGTTGCATCACCCGGGCGGGGCGGGGCGGGGCGGGGCGGGCGG
>VZRO01007291.1:1831659-1908879 GCA_013397915.1 Daphoenositta chrysoptera | reverse complement strand
GGCCGGGCTTCGAGTTCACGTCGCGCAAGGTGGGCTTCATCCGCGGGTACAGCCGCCGCTTCTGGCAGGGGGACACCTTCCACCGCGGCAGCGAGAAGACGGTAAGAGGGGGGACGGCCCGGGGGGCCGCGGGGCGCCGGTGCCGCGGCTCGGCTCTAACGCGCTGCCTTTGCTCTGCCCACAGCCCGGCCGGGTGGTGACGCTGCTGGAGGACTGCGGGGTGAGTCCGGGGCGCTGGGGGCTGGCCTGGGCGGGGGAGCCCGCGCCACCACCTGCAAAGGTGCACTCAGCACTCAGCCGAGTGCTCCTGAGCCCCGCCGGGATCGGGGGGGCTGCGGGGTGTGTTACCTTCCTCTGCCCTGTTATCAGTTGTGCGGAGACCCCCAGAGTAAGGGAGCCTTGATTTGAAACATTAGCGGGCGGTTGGACAGGCTGCTGCAGTTACAGCATCCCGTAACCACCTTTCTCTTTCACTTCTAGGCGTGCACTTGGGGTGTAGCCTATGAAGTCCGTGGGGAACAGATTGCTGCATCGCTCGAGTATCTCAACATGAGAGAAGCTGTCCTGGGAGGCTATGACACCAAGCTGGTGAAGTTCCACCCTCAGGAGAAAGATGCAGAGGAACCCATCCTGGCTCTTGTTTACATTGCAACGCCCCAGAACCCCTCTTACCTTGGCCCAGCATCTGAAGAAGACATTGCAGCTCAAATAATTGTCTCAAGTGGTTGTGCTGGTCATAACATTGAGTACTTGCTGAGACTGGCAGACTTTATGCGCTACTTTTGTCCTCAAGCAGAGGATAAACATCTCTTCTCCATCGAAGAGGCTCTTATTTCCATCCTTCCGTGTCTATACTACACAGAGGAGTCTCTAGAAGAAACTGCAAGCGTCCCTCAGAAATCTAAGAGTTGAAATAGGAATTTTTTTTTCAGGATTCAGTAGAAGGGACATAAGGGAGAAGAAAGCAGTGGGGACAATCTGAACTCTGATAAAATATACTGGACTGAGTGAATAAAGGAAGGATTAGCAAGTAGTTGGGGAGGGAGGAAGTGAAGAGTAAAATCCTTCTATAGGACTTGCAATTACTACCTGTTACACTCCTTATCTGTAGCATCATGATACCCATCACTGCTTTCCAGATGGAGAGCAGGGATCTTCACAGGAACTCTGCTCTGTAAGATTTGCTTCCGGGAGTCAAACCCGAGGCACTCGTTTTCTTTAGAGAAAGAGGCTCATCTATTCTGTGCACTTTCTCTTTTTTATTTTCTTTTTTTTCTTTGAAAACTAGTTGAGCAGGACTTGACTGGGTTTAAGCAGTATATATGTAACTCTACCTCAGATTGGCAAAAAGCTGTTTGTGTGGTGGTGGAGACTTTGGCAGATTCTGCCAAATAAAACCTTTTTTTTTTCCTGCCTTGTCCCACCTCCGGTACAATGACCTGACACTAAATTTTAGAATGCTTGTGCAATATTAAGTGAACAGGCCTCTTTATGCTCTTGTGGATCCTACTTCTGTATGTTGTGAAGGATCACAGTAATGCACTTATTTTCTAAAATGTCATACTGTATTTATTATGTGTTATATTTCCTCTTAGGAGGGGTATCTAAACTACTCACATGCCACAGTGGTATGCAGACCACACTCAGCCTTGCATTTGTGCCTTCTAGTTTTAAATCCATTTTCTGAGGAGCTAAGCCTGCTTCAATGACAAGCTTTTTTCCAAGCTTCACCGACCTTGTGCTGCTACAGATGTAACTGACTCTGTAAGAAATGGTCCTGCCTGTGTGGGAAGCCTGTGCTGCCTGCAGGAAAGCTGTCAGGATGCAGGGGAGTTTTAACTAGCCCTGTACTGGATAAACCTCTGGTGCTTCAGGATAACATGGGTTTCTGCAGAAGCACTTGAGGATTCTAGTTCCATACAGGGGTGTCTGTCTGGCACACTTCCATTTGACTGCAGAGGACCAAGGCTGAGCATACCTGTAAGCTTCTGAGCTGCTGAAAAGCCTGCCTTGATCACGTTAAGCAGAGGCACTGCTGCAAGCTCAGACTTTTCAGCTTCACATATTAACAGCATGAAAACCTGTAGTATTTTTGTGAGAAAACTGCTGCAACTGCAGCAAAATCAGTCTTGAGAGCTGACCCCTGGGACTGTTGGCTCCTCCCAAATACCATGTGTTTTTTTAATTATATAAAAGGCTAGGGACTGTTTGTATTACTGTGGCTTGTATGTATACGAAGTGGTACAGTGCTGTGCCCAGTAATAAAACAAACTGACAAAGTCAGTCTCATGTACTTCAGTGTTGGTCTTTTTCATTACAGACTTACAGTTCAAACTAAGAAGTCTTTTTGGTTTTTTTTCATGGTAATTGTTTGTTTGTTTTTTTAAAAACAACAAAGCCTTAACTGCTAATGCTGCTGAAGCTCCTATGGATTTTTTTTTTGTCGTTTTTGTTTGGTTTGGTTTTTTTAATCATCTTGATGCTGAGCAGCATGCCTCTGCTATATTTACTGGAAGAAACTGATTGACTCTTTCCCTTAGATTGTAGGGGATTCAGTGACTTTCTCTTTCCAGCTCTTGTTGATTGTGGAGTGCTGGTACTGACAACAGACACAAGCCAGCCCTCCAAGCACTGCAGGGCAGGCACAGAAATGTAATTCTTCCTTGGCAGGTCAAAGGATTTTCATTCTGAGTGTAACTTGGCATAGCTGTTTCCAAGAAGTAATAGTGGAAGGACAAGAAACTGCAGCTGCAGCCAGATCTGCTGGCTGCAGTCAGGAGTCAGTTGTTTTTCTCCTGCCTTGCGCACCACGTGGTGTGTACAGGGGTAATGTGTACATTCCCACTCCTCTGGCTGCCAGCTCTGTCAGCACCAGCAGATCGCTGTACCTACCAGTATAACCTGCCTCAAGGCTTGACTGATGGAGTGAAAACTAATTGAAACAACTGAATATACCACTAATTAAAGGCACGTGTTTCAGGGATAACAGACTAGAGAAAAGTACGCTTTCACTGTCCTGTGGAGGCTGTCACTTCAGCTGAGCAGCTGCACCACGGGGGCTGGGGTATCCTCCAGCTGGAAAATCAAAGGGTTAAAGATTCAACTTACCTGCAGGGAAACACTCCCTTACTAGTACAAGACTGGGGTCAGATTCCAGAATAACTCCAGATTAAAAAAAACCATCTTCACACCCTTCAAGTCTTCCCAGGCACAAAGATGCCACTGACAGGAATTAGTATCAGATGTGCACTGAGCAACCTGCGTTACCATCGCACAGGGAGAGCCCCTTGCTTTGTTTGTCCTGCCTAGCCTGGGCTGGCCCCATGATCTTTCACATCTGGTAAAAGACAAGCAATGAACGCTTGTGAACAACCCAGCTCCACTAAGAATGTTCCTTCAGTGGCTGTTTCTTCTTCCCTGAAAAACTTCACTGTTTTAAGCACAGGTACACTACTCCACTGAACTACCATTTCCTTTCCAAGGAATTCTTTGCAGTGCACTTCCAAGAAAAGGACCCCATTTTCTCATCAGAAGTGGTGAATATGGCAGCTTGCTACTGTCACCCTGTCACTGCATCTTCAAGTCAGTAGGACAATGAGGTATCATGTAACTTCTTTCTCCCAAGGCTTTTATTGTGTCCTGTGAGTCTGGGAACTGGTCACCTTTTGGTCAGTTGATGAATTTAAAAGGTTAACGTCCCAGATTTGAACTTTGGCCATGTGAGTGAGGAGAGATGGCACCCTGCAACATTTGCTGCATGCCCAGACTTTGTACTGCTACTCAGAGGTGGGGGCTGCTTGCCTCTGATGAACCAAGTGGGAAGAATATAATTGCTGCCTGGGGGCAGTCTCACAACCATGGCACTTGGGAGTGCCGGGTCAATGGTGACAAACAAAGGCAGCGTCCCACCCCAGATATATTTCACTATAGGTTTCCTCTCCCCATGCCATGCCTTGCCAGCCCAAGTGAAGCAGCTGGCTGTGGGTGCAGCTCCAGCTTCCAGCAGCTCTGCCACTGACAACTGGCCTGGGAAAGCGCACTCACCATTGTCGGAGGGTGGGACAACCAGTGTTGCCAGACACTCCTGGAGATGCTTCCCTATCCAGTGGCTTCCTCTTGCATGTGCAGTTTTCTCTGCCTTCCCTATGACAAGCTGTGTCTATCAGGTCACCTCACATTAGAAACTGATTGCAATGGAAACACATTTACAAGCGCTATCAATTGCATACTTTCCAAGTCTAAACCCAGCACAATTCACATGATTTCAGTTCCTTCTTCAGCCTTTTCCATTTTCCTGCCCAGCAGTTCCCACACAGCCTTGGAACATGGGCGTGAGTCACCATTTCCTTGAGTGCATTAAGACAGGACCTACCCAGCCGCTTTGCAGAGGCACAAGCCAACTAAATTAAGTAGATGACAACAGATAATCCAGCCCCAGCCTTCATATGTTAGAGCACTCCTGAGGGCAAACGGTCCTTAAAAGGCCAGGGGAAAGGATAAGGAAACTCAGCAATGTTAAAAGGATTCAGAGAAGACCAAACCAAGAGGAAAAATCTCTGGTTCTTAGGTGCTACAGTATCATCACAGTTTCAAGGTGGAGTGTCCAGAACAGAGACCACACAGGTAAATCTACCAAAGTGATTCCAACTTTAGTAACAATGCAGTTTAAATATAGCATCTCCAATGTGTGAAATTACCTGTGCTTCATGTACTTCTGCAGGTCAGAAAATTAGTGAGACCAAACGCGTATTTGTGGGTAATGGCAATAAATGCATGCAGCTTGGCAAGGGAAGGAGGTGGTAGGAGAGCAGGGAGGAGAGAGAACAGACCAGCTTTCCTCAAATGGGTGCAAAAGCAGCCAATGGCTTGGTCAAGTCTACCTGTGAGCATCCCAAGAGTGGGGCCAGAATAAACTTTGAAGGCTATTGAGGAGCCAGCCCAGGATGTCAGTCCCAGGAGGAGCTGAAGGGGGGAGGTGCAGCTCTGCATGCATGCCCACAGGCTTGAGAGGGTCCCTGGGGCTCTGCCATGTGTATCAGGGAGAGATTTGCAGGTGGCCTGCAAGTCACAGGGAATGGCACATGCTGGACTCAGCATCTGTTACCAGAACCGCAGCTGGTTGTATGTAGCACATGTTATTCCATATGTGTCCGCTTGCTGCTCAAGAGACAGGCTGAAATGTGGATTTAATTACCTACAGATGTTTCACAGGCAGAGGAATAGCAAAAGATAAAACAACAAAGAATGCTTATCACTGCTCCAGATCGGCCCCTGCAGCCGTAAGCGAGAGCAGCCGGTGCTGCTCTGTGCGGAGCCCGCAGAGGCTGTGCTGGCCGGCACCTCCCTTGCAGCAGAGGCACTTTGTGCTGAACACTGAACACAGGGTGGAGATGTCCAGAAACCGCACCTGGCTTGGTAACAGCCTGCTGTGCTCCTGCTACCAGGAAA
This sequence comes from Daphoenositta chrysoptera, assembly GCA_013397915.1. Taxonomy (NCBI): domain Eukaryota; kingdom Metazoa; phylum Chordata; class Aves; order Passeriformes; genus Daphoenositta; species Daphoenositta chrysoptera. Next base: position 1,903,431 of record VZRO01007291.1, on the reverse strand, counting down.
GCTTGGAGGGAAAAGAAAGCAGGGGAAAGAAAGGGGGTCTTCTGAGTGTACAGCTGCACCAGGACAAGGGAGACAGACTGCTGAAGTATCCAGACACTGTCACCTGTGTGCTTTGACACTTCTCCATGTAACAGACAGTTCAGTGCCAGAACGGGAGCACTGCTGACATGTCCCAAAACCTAGTAGTCAGTCTAGGGCTGAAAACTTAAATCAGGTGGTATCACATTCAGTGCAGTAATTTCAGCCCAATGGCAGAAGGGAAAACAAATGAGCAGAATTTGGATGGGAGATGTTCCCCGAGTCAGACTTCTTTCTCACTTTGGTGCCACCAGTTTTCATGACAGGGCACAGACTTCAGGAGCAGCAAATTCAAAGAGTGTTTTTTAGAACTCAAGGACCAATGCAACATAAAAAAGTACAGTCCCAGTGCATGATTGAGCAGTGATGTGCCACCAGCACTCAGCCCAGCTCAGTACAGAATCAGTCCCTGTGCATGGGAGGAACAGGAAGGGATTAATAAAATTTATTTGCAGTCAGGCTGTGGAAAAACTACACTTGCAGCAAAACTAGCTGCTGCTCAAAGGACTTAGGAATTTCCTACTAACTAGTTGCCTCGGCTTAGGTGACAACCTCCCTGATTTATATGCTGTATTAAAATTATGAGGAAGCCACTTGTGGCTTTGAAGGAGCCTTGAGCCCTGGAGGGGAGGTAGGGCGGAAGGAAGTGGGCATTCTGGGCAGCACTGGGGAAGCTCTACATGCTTTGTTTACAAACCCTGTACACTTTTTGTTTGGCTTTTGGATGTGTTTTATCCTTTCTCAACTCCCTTTTCATCTCATCGTAGTGCCAGCCACACTGATGAGTGTTTATGCTTGCGAATTCCTGAAGCACAGCCAGTACCTTGAACTCTAGAGAATGAGACTGAAATAACGTAAAAGGTCAGGGAAGTTCAAAGACAGAGGTGCTGTTTTCCTAGCTGGGGACACCACACTGTTCCCAGACCACGCTGGGCTGGTCTGGGAACACAAGAACAAAGACTTCTCTCTTATGTCCTCCTGTTTACGCTGCTTTTTGCCTCCCTCACCTCACTGTTTTAAAAGGACTCATTTCCATGAAGCTTCAATTAAAACCACCAGGGATCAATTTGGCCTAAGCCTGACAACTGCAGAGACACTTGATAGCTACCGCCACTTAAAACTCCTGTCACCAAAGGAAAGGGGAAGTTTTTATCCCACTACCCAAGTCCTGCTGGCTCACATAGCAGCAGCAAGCCCCAGCGTGCTGCTTTGTCCACAAGCAGGTACCAGCTCTTGAGGCACCTGGAAATCTCTAAGTGTTTCATTCACAGAAAGGCAAGTCAGAGGGTGAGTTTTGGAGAGGAGGGGTTTCATGTACCCGTGCTGACTAGCAAGCCTGACCCTCAGAAGCACGATGAACCCGCCGCTGAGCTGGCTGGGCACAGGCTGGGTACGTGCAGCTCCCCTGTGCCGTGCAAGCAGAGAGCTCTGGCACGCCGGGCACCCCGGCCATGCTCTGCACCGAGCCGGGCAGGCACTGCAGCCGCACATCTCTGCAGAGCCGGCCTTCAGCGCCGCCTGCACACACCTGACACCGTGTGCTCACTCGCACAGCACCACACCCGCCCCACCGCCCTCATTCGCGGGGGAAGGGAGGCTAGGGAATGGTCCGGGATAGCGTGGGCACTGGGTTTCGCTGCTTTCTGGCCTCAGCTCTCTGCTTTGCCTTAAACCGAGACTGTGGACTGAGACACACCAGCAGCACAGACAATATGGAAGTCATTTCACAGACGCACATCCAGCCCACTTACATCAATTATAACCTACAAACGAACCGCCTGGGGGGCAACCACAGCCAGCTTGCTGATATTAAACTGTCTGCACAAAGCATATGTGACATTTGAAAACGTTTAGAAAACAAACTTCTAAAAGCAGCTTTTTATCCCCTCCTTGTCTAGACGGCGCCCCAGCCTTTCCAAACGCCGAGTCCGCACCGGGGAAGAGCGTGATGCCATGGCAGGGAGCAGGCAGGGAGCAGGCGCTGCCCTGGCCCCGGGGAGGCGAGGGAAGGCAGGGGCTGGCACCTCTGCCCACCCCTGGGGCACCTCACGCCGGGGCAGCGCTGGCACATGCGCTTCCACGTGTCCCAGCAGCAGCCAGCGCCGCAAGTGACCTCCCAGGACCGCGGCTGGCACCTTGTGGGACGGGCTGGAGGGGTGGGAGATCCTGTTACAGACAGCTGGGGTCGGCAGCTCTGTCCTCAGGGTGCTGCTACTGACGTCATGGGCTGAAATCTCTCACTTATTCTTGTTTTCCAGGAAAGTACGCATTTCTTTAAGTAAAATTGAGCCAAAAGTGTATTTCAAAGAGCTAGCAGGTTCTTAGATTATACATAAATTCATTTTAGATTATACATACATTCGTTCTTTGGTCTGCTTTGTAGGAGTGTGTTTTACTTCAAGTTGTTTCTCTCCACAAACACACAATCCCATTTTTAGAGAGGGAAAAGTGCAGGAGTGCCCAGCTCCCCACAGCTATGATAGATGCTGCTTTTCATCTTTGCTTTGACAGCAACTGTTAAGAGACTCAATTACCTCTGGACATGTTAGGCAGGAGCCAGATGAAAGTGTCTCTTGCTGCCGCACAGCACAGTTGATTCTGGCAGCACTTCTGTCTCTAAACTACATATATACGAATCTATTCCTGGGAATACTTCCTATAATTTGAGGGCAGATGAGTTCAGAACTGAGGGAAAAAAGTAACGGTGGGACTAGCCTCATTCAGAATAAATATCCACTGTTTTTTCCCCCAGAGGATTGCTGCCTCATTTCATTTGATGGGAGGATGTTAAAAATGAACAGCAGTTCAATTCCTTTTTCTCTTACATGGTCCTGTATTTGTTTATGCCTTTATACACACAAATGCAGGGGGACTGCTCCCCTCTGACTTTTCTCTGGCAAATCACTATAGCAACATCTGCACATCACTGTGGCACCTTGGCAAGCTCGAATTCCTCTTCATGAGACCTTGTGAAGAGGTACAATTTCTGTTGTACAGATGGGGAGCTGAGACATCAGGAATATGATTTCAAAAGCGTACAATGACTTCCAAAGCACATGGTGAAATATTGAGGGATGATGTTTTTCAGAGTACTCGGAACTGTACATTGGGTGTTCAGTGATACCACGCTGGAAAAAAGATAACATGTGCTCATGTAATCAGCACCACATCCTGATGCAAACATGCAAGTGTCATCTCATATTTGCATGGATACTCTTACGGTTGCTGTTGTTCCGTGAGGATCTGTGTGGTTCCAAGTTCAGTGATTTGCTCTCAGTATTCCTAAACTTTCACATACTAAAGCAACTAAAAATTAAGCTCAGCAGAGAAACATTTTTATATAGCTTGGGGTGTTTCTGCTTTATAGGCATCACTCAAATTTCTTGCAATCTCTCAAGCTTTTTTAGCTGCTGACAGCTCCCAATTTCTCGCTTGTGTTAATTCCTGCAACATCTCAAACATGAGATTTGGTTTAAATTAAAAATTTAAACAACATTACTTTTCTCATATGCTATCAATTATATCACTGCAAGGCAGAGCTGGGCTTCTCTAATCTGTCTGTGAATAGTCTACCAAACCAGTTCTCACTCTTAGTATTTAGTTACTTGATTCCAGACAGACACGATGATACAAAGGACAGCAGCGAAACCAAATCACATTAATTATACAATATATGCCCCTGATTGCATATGCTAAAAGCAAGCTATCAAAGCCAGGGAAGCTGCAAAGCTCATGATTGTGTGTTCCAAAATCATATAAAGCACTTCACAGCAGCCCATAAAAGGAATTGTTAGGACTTCCAGTCCCAAGTCAACACTGTTTAAAAACCTCCTTGTGCATTACAGATTCAGCATCACAATGTCAGTAAGCTTTCAATTAGTTAATTGGAATTGATCTGAGTGTCAAAGTATTAAAACACCAAGAATAATTTATTTTTTGGTGCAAACCAGATTAAATAAGTATCTCAGTAAAATTATGACTGCAAGTTAGTTACAGTAATTTCTTCCAAACTCTGAACATGCAGAGAATGATGAAAGACTGCAGTCATCTGGACAAAGAGACATCAAGAAGCAGAATTACTGTGTCAGGGCCCATTGAAATCCAGAGACTAGAATGTCCCATTATGCACCTTTAGAGCTATTTTGAGATCTACTTCAAAAAAAATGGTGTCCCTGCCCATGGCAGGGGGTTTGGAACTAGATGATCTTTAAGGTCCCTTCCAACCAAAATCATTCTATAGTTCGATGAAATACCATAGTACTGTGACTGTAAATCAGATTAAATCAAAGAAAAATCTAGATTAGATGGCAAGAAAAGAGAGGTCTGCAGGAATGCAGACGTTGTTCAATAAAGTGTTCACATGAACTCTATGGAAAGAGCAGTAGTAGCAAGAAAAAAGACTCAGAAAGGCCCTCCCATTAGCACCCACCAGATGCATGGAGTAACCCCCCAAACCAGGTTTTTGACTGTTAGTTTTCAAAATTCTCTGAAGGGTCATATAGCCTGAACATCTCTTCTGTTTCCTCTGCTCACAAAGGAAAACCTGGTAGCTTTGTCACAGACGATGAAGTGTCACTCAAGGGTGTGTCGGGGCACATGACACTGCATTTACTGTGCAGTAGCACGCTCCACTGATCAGCACGTAGCTAATTGCAGTCACACGCCAAAAGCTTAATGTAGTTTAAAAAAAAACCCAAAGCAACATTCAGCCAGCTACGTGTGAAATTTGCTGACTCTTCCATTCTTAAAAAAACCCCATCAGCCTTCCACAGGCTGAGTGAAATATAGACAGGCACTCTGCGCTGCCGCTTCCGACTGACTGTGGGGAGGGCAAGGGCTGCCAAAGGTGACTGCTTCAGAACCACTTCTGTGAGGAACTCAGATGGGTTTAAATCAATTCTGATACAAGTTTTGACTTGCCTATGGAGAAAAGTTACTTGAATTACAGAAGGCTGTGAATTAGAGAATAGTTGTTCCCAGCGAACATGGATGTTCTTTCTCAGCAAAGAGCCTACCTGGGAGAGGAGTTCTTCGGGAACATTGTGGAAGAACAAGCATCATAAAACCACTTGTCTACACAGCAGCTGAGAAACTCTAAAATGTACTCACTAAACTGAATAAAAATGAGGATTTCTGCATTTGAACTCTACTGTAACATCAAGGGAAACTGTAACACCACACTTGAGAAGAAACCTGAAGGAGAGTCACCTGAAGGACAGATGACATCTTACCATGGCATGGAGAAAGGGCTCCCACCTGTGATGTATTTCTTCCTAGAGGAAGACCCAGTTGGGAAGTTAAGATGTAGGGATACATCAGAGGAACTACAGGAATAGATGAGAGGTGAGATTAACAGGATTTGCTTCACCTAATAAGAGAGCATTTCTTAAATACACCTTGAGAAGAAAGCTATTAGTTTCTTGTTATGAATTGGAAAATTTAAATAAATTTAAAATATAGTCAAAAAATCAGTTTTATGAGACAATCCAAACCAGTAGTAAATTTCCAAATAAATTCTAATCTCTGAGCAACAGTAAGAGTTTTTCTTGTATACTTAGCTTTATCTTAATTCACAGTCCTCAGAACAGAGGTGTAAGGCATACAGGTCCTGCATTTAAAAATTAACACTTTAGACAGAAGCATTTCCCCTGCCAACCAAAAGCACTGAAGACAACACTTGGGTCTTAAGAAGAGTTGGGTAAGATTGAGGACAGGGAGGAAAAAAACAAGTGCCTCCAAAAAAGTCACAGAGATGACAAGGGATACTGTAGTCCTCGGATGTTTAGAAGCTGACATGGTCTCCTGTGCAGTACAGCAGACCTAACAGAACCAGCAGTACTGACAAAGAAGGAAGACAGTCCACGGGAAACTCAAGAAGACAGAAAAGTAGTGTTTCAGTGTTTTCTTCCCCTACCTCATTCTATCAGTGATGCTCATCAGCTGAGGAAGGAAGGAGTCATTGTTTCATACCTGAGTACTGAAACACTTCCTCATGCTTAGGATGCAAAAGAATTCCCTCATATGCCCCAAGAACATTCTATAAATAGAGTATGGTACAAAATGCCTGGAAGGCCCATTAGCTTTGGAGTAACTTCACTTTTCTGAGGGGGTAGGCAGGAGCATAGAGGAGGCTGAAGCTGGAGGAAACCCAACTCATCTTATCATGCATTCCTCCATTTCAAGAGGCATTTGTTGGATTCTTGTCAGAGGTGCACATGCTAATGTAAGTGCTACAAGAACAACTTGTTTACTCTACAGATCTGCTGGTTGAATCTGAGAGCTGGGCCATCTGTATTGTCCTAATAGATGCTCTTGAGAGAAACGCTTAATCATCCCTTCCCCTCTCATGCACTGCTATGCAACTGATGCAGGCTGCAAATAAAAAATAAATCCTTCACAATTCTAGGAGTATAAGATATAATTACCTTTATTTTAGTATGTGTGTCTCAGTTATACTTCACATGCAAGCAGCATCCCTTTGGGTAGTGAGCTACAAATTGTTTTCCAGCCACTCCAACAGAAATTTCCGAAGGACAGCAGGGCGTGCACCACCATCCCTCCTAGAGCAGGAAGGGGAGCACAAGACATGCCTGTAAGGCTCCCTGAGTTATAATATGTGTTTCAGACTGGAGAGTCAATAAAAAAAGAACGATGGAGGCAGGAGTGAGAAGCTGAGGAGGCTGTAAGTCTGTCTGGGAGCAGAAGCAGGCCAGCTTGCTCCACTGAGGAGACCAGGACTGGACAGGCAGTGCAGTGGTCACAGGACAGCACTTCCCAAATTCCACTGATCCACATCCTGCCCCAGAGTGATTTTATCAGTTGTGCTCTTCTTCCTCCCCTCAGCTGCAACTTGGCTGTTCCTGAGCTGCAATCAAAGTAGTGCAGATCCCTATTCCTGCTGCATGGAGCTTTTCCCACTGAGCTTTGTGTGCCTCCCCCACTGGGAAATGCTGCTAAAGGAAATACTTTGGGAATATGGAAATTAAGCAAGATACAGCTCTAGGCAGACAGGCAGCTTTCTACAAACGGAACACAGGACAGAGAAGAGCAGGGACACTGTGGTGGGGAAAGCATGCGACAGAGAGGGGAGAAGGCACAGAAATAACACTACGTTTGGACAGTGCAGCAATAATATCCTGAAGAATTAAAGCAGTTCCAAGTTCAAACCATCCTGCAGTAACCTGTTCATCTCTTTGCAGAATAAAGGAAGGAAATTTAGTGGCTGGCTAAATGGAGAGGGCAGCAGACTTGAACCATAACAGAAAAGAGAAAATGCAGGCTAGGGCACAAAGGGTGTTCTGGGGACCTTTCTGAACTAGACAACCCTTGTAGGCTAAACTACAAAAATGTGTGTGAGACTGGGACACAACAGCACTTTTAGTTTAAGTCCTAACTTCTCAGGACCTAAGAAAATTATCACCTTTAAATGTCTTCAATAGTAGCATTGATCAGTGAACCGTATTTAACAGTTCTGTAGTAATCAGTGAGTAAAATGCTATTATCAACTAGCACGATGAATACACAGCACTCCCAACGTCCCCCAAGCCATACTGACAGCTACTTCACCATTCTAGCTTAAAACACAAACTCAGTCCATTCATTGTTTCTACCTCTAGCAAATACCTTGATCTTTTGGAGTAAAGTGACTTTCTCTACCATTAATCCTTATAAGTGCATAACACACAGCGTGAAAAGATGCTCAGAATGAAATTTTAAAGAACAAAGCTTCAGTGTGCACAGCCATTTGCTCACTTCAACAGAAGAGTTCCCCAGGTATTGATTACAAAACTACCTCCACTTTCTTAAAAAAAATCCCAGTGTTTGTCTTTATAGCACTACTTCCTTCTCCAAACCAAGAAACTAGACTATGACAGCCATCACATGGATTTTTCCCAGTTCCTTGATTACTGTCACAGAATCTGTTCTCCTATGATGCATAATACCAAGAATGTTGAAATTTAATGTCTTATAGAAATTGAACTGAATATGATCTAGCAGTTCATTTATTTTACAACTATGTCAGATCTTCCTGAACTTCTTGGCCTGACACAAACTGTGCAAGCAGAAGGGCTACCACTGCTTTTGCCACAACTTGTGATGTTATTTGCTGCTTCTCTTGAGGATTAAATGATCTAAAATATTTATTATCTTACATTAAATATATTTTATAATTTATTTTATAAATATATTCTAAATATATTTATACTCTTACATACATATTTTTTATTTTTATATTTATCAGTGTTTAAAATATCAATAATTTAATCTTCCAAAAGTACAGTGTGTGACAGTACATACTACATTTTTGCAAGCTTTCCAAATTACAATTTTGTTTTTTTCTCTCCACTTTGGATTATAAATTAATGCAACTGTCTAGCAGTTTGGAGATCAAGACTGTGCATAAGAAAGTCCTTTAAACTCCCACTGAAAAGAAAAAAAAAGGGAAAAAAAGAAATAACTGTAGAGAATGATGTCTCAAAGCAATCAACAATTCAACCAGTGAAGTTCAGGTACTGTGTAATTACGCATATTATAGTTGCTTCTGTTTTCTTGTGACCTGCTGCACACTTACTCCAAAATAGATTATGAGATAATCAGTGAATACAAACATGGGATAAGGGTACAGTTGTAACTGAAGAAGGTTACAAACATGATACTTGGCAGAGCACAGACACTCTAGAGCTTTACAATGAGCAGCGTTTGTCTCCAGAAGCACTTCCAGATGCACACCCCTCCATGCTCTCTTCCCTAATCCTCTCATTCATACAGCTACATGCATAAAAACCACAAAGACACTGATTTACATAAAATTATCTCACTCCGTTTTATTTAAGATTTTTTCCTCCAGTTAGTAAAAGAAAGATGTGTCTCTCTTTATACATATGTACAAGTTCAGTTACAAAAATAGACAGCACATTCAAAGAGAAAAAAAGGCTTGGCATTTGTCTGATTCCCTCTAAATATCATATATACATGTGAATAGAAGGGGAAAGGGGAAGTCTTCATGAGTTAATTAAACATCACCTCCCCCTCAATTATCCCCTGCAAATCTGTTCAAAAATCAATCTAACTAAGCTCAGTTCTGCTATTTTCAGGTGTGCAAATTAGAGGCAGAACCAACAGGAAGCACTCGCTCTACACTGTAGGACGCCAGGCAAAGGATTTGGGGTCAGAAAAAAATTATAATAATAAAAAAAGAAATCATCTTCCACTGTCACAGCCCAGACCTGCAACTCAACTTGCTTCTCTCAAGGGATGAAAGTGCCCCGGCAGAACAGCCTCTTAATTCAATGTGTGAGACAGAACAACTGTCCCACACCTAAATCTCAGTGCAATGCAGACAACGCTTACAGCAAAGCAAGGGGCTATGGGCAGGGTTTGTGCATCAAGAATGGGGAAGGAGCAACCAGGGAACAAGAACATGGATGGGTGCTGGCAGCACTGCCTTCTATCAGCCTCACGGGACACGGCTGCCGCCTGCACGCTGCAGTGAACTCAACCACGCCAGTATGTGTGATGATCACAAAGATGAAGGGAAAACACACTGCAAGAACAGTCAATGGGATGGCTGAGATATGAGACAATTTTTTTTCCCAGGATTTGGCTGGAAGGGGGAATGGCACAGTTCCCTCTCTCTCAGGTTTGTTTTTCATTGCTCCTCACAGCAGTGCAAGCTGCAGATCCATGCTCTGCTATGGCACGGTGAGAGGAACAGCACAAACTCCTCCTCAGCACTTCAGTTTTCCTCCTTCTCAAGATTTGTACAAATAGAGCATTATTTTGTTTCTAAGCTTTCAAGAGTTTTGCACACCTCAAAAATGAGAGAAATCATTCTGAACACAGTGAGTGATCATGCTGATGAGAACTCTGAAATGCAAACCGATCACTGGCCTGTGGTTTCTTCCACTGTGTGATGCAGAGGCTGTGCTGCTGCTCTCACAAGGCCTGACAGAGCTCCCTGTATTCTGCAGCTCTGAACATCTTCCTGACAAATGGTGCTGAAAAGAGTCTGCTCCCTGGAAACCACCTGAGACACCTTCCTTTGAATTTCAAGTCTTTTAAGAATGCAGAGACCCACAGCAGAGGAACCCAAGATTTTTTCTGGTCACACATCATCTTCAGCATAGCCCCCAATTACTCCTGCATGTTCACTGACCAGCTGCCAGTACAGAAATGTCTTGTGACTCTACAGGATACTCCTGGGGTTCAGATACTGATTTAATAGGACAAAATTAATGCTGGGCTCCATCTCAGGCTACAAGAGAGGAAGTATTTGGTGTGACTTCAAGCACACACAGCTGCAGGATATTGCATGGAGTAGCTGGATGCTTTCTTGGGAATCTTTGTCAGATGTGCCAATAAAACACGGGCTGACACTCTCCCAGTTACCCCAGACTCCCTTCCCTCCTTCTTGCAGTGTCTGCAAAGATAGTTTTTTGGAATACACATAATCAAAGTGCTCACATCAACCACCCACTCCCATTGTGCTTTGATTTTCTTTCCACAAGTGCTGGACAGCAACAAGGCATTTGTTAGCATGCCTTCAACTGGCAGGGTGGTCTACTCTGAAAGCCAATGCAGTTCAGACAAGCTTTGGGGGTTCAAAATTACTACCGACCACCTGAGGTGTGGGCACCTTTGCTTTGCTTCCGAATTGAAGTTTCTGATATGAGACTGCTGGTCAGGTTTAAACTTTTGGGGGTCCCACAAACACTGTTTCCTTTGCTTAAAGGGGAGCTCAAGGGAGAAGAGGCGCTTGAAGGTCCAAAATCTGCAAGTCCGGAAGGCCGAATGATTGCTGTTTGTAGAGGGCTACTTGCAGACATGCCTAGCAATGGAAAAGAGAATCAATTTCCACATGAGCATATTATTCCACTTGTGATTTTTCAACAGCAAACGATATATTAACAATCAGTCCTACGATCACTCTGTATTCATGACTTATGACAGTTTAATGAAGAGAGATCTCCTTAAGATACAAAATATCTTACAGTTATACCCTGGGCTATCTTCAGCTGGTGTAAAGCTGCAGCTCAATCACCGTCAGTTTAGCAGGTTTTGGAATGTGATACTGTAACTTCAACGTGATGTAATGCAGGAAAACCACAGCCATAGCCATGGCATAAACAACACTATCTGATCTGTCTGAACACCACATAAAAAAACCCCCAAAACCAACAAAAAAACCAAGAGGAAAAATATTTGGTATGAGATAATTCAAAGGGCAGATGAAACTCAAGGTCATCTGAGGTGAAACTGGCTATCCTGTCACACTCTTACCATGTCACACCGTGTATTGCCCGGATCTCAGAATGTAATAGACAAGCAATACCAAGAACACAACACTTTTAGCCTACCTTTTGAGAGGCAGTGAGCAGCCATCAAGCAAGCTGACAGGGCTGGTGGTGCCCTGGGCAGCCTGGCGCCTGCCCTGCCGCACGTACCTTTGGAGACGCTGTAGCCGTAGGCCGCGTAGGCCGCCGCAGAGGCTGCCGCCGCCCCCGCCTTGGCCCCCGCCATGGCCGCTGCGCTGCCCGCTATCGACTTCCGGCTCCTGCCTTTCCCACTGCCGCCCTTGGAGCCGCCTTTGGGACGGCCCCGGCTTCGACTTGACTGGCCTCTCGCAGCCAGAGATGTATCTTGCATCGAAACGCCTGGACGAGGAAAGAATGTTAAAACTGTAACTCCTACAGTGTTTCAGGTGCCTCAGGAGTGAGTGCAGCATCAAAGCTGCCCACCAGTTACGTGAATACTGTTCCTAAGCGGCATTTACATTAACAGGGACACTGCTAGCAAGCAGCGATCTCATGAAAAGGAATTACGTATACAAGACTTCACTTTTCAGCAACAGTATCTTACTGACTGCAACTACTTGTATTACTATGAATCCAACCTACAAAGAGGTGGAGGATTCTGAATTCTACTTCAAGATGATGCATTTTCTTATTTGAAGATGGAGATGCAATATCTTCCACCTGCTATTTCTGAAAAAACTCATCAAGAACTATGATTTTACTTATTTCACTGTAGAAAACTACAGTAATTAAAAACACTTGACATTATTTAAAATTGCACTGCACTTAAAAAAATTGCTCCAACCACCCACTGGAGATAGAGAACTAATTATTAACCCAACAGCAAAATCAAGGAAAAGCTTAGAGATTAATAGTTCTGTGATTGTCTGTAATTTGGTAACAAACTTATGAGGAGAGCCCTCTATAACACAGGAACAAAGGGCACAACTTTTGAAAGTAACACAGCAAAGAGTAAGTGTGGTTAATGACAGACTATAAACAGATTTCCTATCAAATCAGAAGTAACTTCTCAATGAACAGGCAATTATTTTCCCCCAAATCTTGCCAACCATTCATATATACTGAGTATAATGCAGAATACGTATCACTCAGCCATGCAAAGTCAAGGTTTAATAAATGTTAGTGGTAAATCAAGGCAAGACTACTGACCATTCACGGTGTCTGAAACTGAGCCAGTAATGGAAGCAGGAGAGTTTGTTGCCCTTGACTGAGGTGCTGAAGAAGCTGGATCATCCACAATCACAAGCATATCATTACTGCTCTCATCGGGAGGGATAGAACCCATATGTAATTCACTGCTGATGGATATCTAAACGTGACAGAGAACAAAGCCATTAGCTTCTCAGGTTAGGAAAAGGTACAAAAACAGTAAGATCTTCAAAAGCTATACAATCACAAGTAATTGGTACTTGTTCTTCCTATTTTCTCTAGAATAGCAGCATGAGCATAATACATCATCTGCTTGATCACACCACACTTTATTTACACGCTGAGCAGCAGTAAAGACCCGCTATTTAATTTCAATTCATGAAAATACAGGCTAAGTTATGAAGCAAAAGACTAAGAGCTCAGCAGATTTTAAGTTAATTGCTGTTCAACTGTGCATTTTCAACTGCAAAAGAGAAAACAGGATTCTTAATCCACTACTACTGCTAATAAAAATCTTGATCAATAAAGGAACAGTACAATGCAGAAATCTTAATCAACATGGCACAGAACAAAATACATAAGCTGCTAAAACCAATTCTTTACACACAGATGTAGCTACACAAGATCTGTGCCACTGAGAATTTTTAATTTAATTCTCAGTGGAGAAAAACCACAATAATTCATAACCTGAAGCAAGTGAGGAAGCAGAGATGCAGATAATACTAGTGAGGGATACTTAGAAAGAAACTGAATGTCAAGGAGCTATTTGAGGGATACTGTTCAGCTCAGAAGCAAAGTGTTCTTGCTGTGGAAGGTATTGGTATGTGAGAGGGCACATGGTTATTAATGTGAGCATGACAAAGGCAGGAAAAAAGGACAAGAAAGTAGGAAGAAAGCAAGTGGGACTCCAGGTAAGAATGGAAAAAATTCAGGGACTGGAAAGGAGGAAAGTCACGGCATAAACTCACTTTAAGAAAAGGGAGGTAGAGAGTGGAGGAAGAGGGGAAAAATGGAATGTCAAATAAGATGAGGAGCTGTAAGGCAGCTTATTAGCAGCTGCTGCATTTTCAATAATCTATTTTTATTTCCATGGTTCACCTTTAAGACATGTCACTTCCCCACACACTCAAAGCTCTACAGTAGCTAAAATAACAGACAAGAATCCTACAAGTTGTAGGGCCACAACTGAAACATTATGTAGGTTAAAGCAGAGGTGAGTCTTACCTCACTGAAAGGACTGGGCATGGCAGAGTCTACACTAATGAAAGAATCATCCCCATCAGCAGACAGGTTGGAGTTGTCAGCTGAGGGAACAAATGGGATCACAAGGTTCATGCTCTCTTTCTTTCTCTTCCCATCCAATTCATCTTCCTTCTTTTTCTGAAATAAATAAAGTAATAACAGGAATGAAAAAGGCAATAAAACAGAAGAATGTGAACAAGCAACCCAAAATCTCAAAATGTAGTGCAATATTTTAGCTCAAGGAATACCAAGTGCAGAGCTTCCCAAAACAAGTTTCTGAAGGTTATGTTAACAGATCCCTTAAATGCTCCTTCTTTAGATTTGAGAAGAGTTTTGTTTTTCTTCAAAAAATAGCTGGAATGATGGAATATTCCTCTTACAAAATTACTTTGATTTCTAGTACCTTTTGGAGTGAGTTTGAAATTCTTTACCATAACAAAAAATTCCAATTAATAAACACAAATCTTCCCTGTCTTAAAAACTCAGAATTTTCATAAATTAGTTTCAGTGATGTTTTTTAAACAAACTGATCTTCCCTAGTTCCACAGACACCGCATAGCTATATGGGTTTTATCTATGTTTGGTGCTTCCTTTACATTCTCCTTTTGTCCTTGCAGAACAAAGTCTTGATAAAGTCACCAATTTAATGATTAGTTGATTGTCAGGTTTGTTTGGATAGGCAGTACTTCCCTATTTTTGCAGTTGCTAATGACTAAAATGCAGGTAACTATGCATTACTTATTTTGTAATATCCCTCTTCTGTGTAAGGAACTGCCACAGACTGACTTTCAACAGCAAAGACAATAAGGTTTACTCCTTAAGACTGCCTTGGCGTAAAATGTTTCCACATCCCATAACAGTGATCCAGAAGCTCTTCTGGCTCTATCACTGACACAGGAAACCTCTCTGTATCAAAATACCTTCTCAGCATATTTTTCCCTTTTACGTTTACGTTCCTTCACACGATTTGTTTCTTCTTGCTGTCGCTTCTCTTCTTGACGCTGACGCACTGTTGGAAAAGAAATACAAAGCTGTCACCACTGGAAAGATATTTCATATCCTTTTATGAATCTTACAAGAAGTTCTAGTTCTAACACAACTGGGAAGAAAAGTCAGTTGCATTGAAACTAAAACACATTGAAAACACTACTCTATTAAAACTATTTGTTTCCTAGTCGTTAAAAAATCTTACAGGGAAATCCTTTCAAGCAACATGAAACTGTATGCCTCTAACTTCAAAAGTATGATGAAATACAGCACTTTTACTAATACTTTTCTTGTCATGACCTACATAATTCTTGTCAAAGCTCAGTCATTCAGGAACAATGTAATGATCCTGAATGAGTGCCAATAAAAACTTAATCACATCATCATGTCTCATTTTGCACAACTTCATTCAGCTCAGCAGTGATATCAAACCAGCTTGTACTAACAAGAGTTGGCAATACAAAAAGAGACAGGAAACAGAAGTTGTTATCAGCAATACATGTGTTTGTAGAGATAAAAACATTGATTTCATAAGGAAATGAAGTGGAAAATGGGGGAATTGCTGAAACACCAATTTCACATACATTTCTTTTCTAGTTCCTCATCATCCAGCAGAAGGCTGACCACCTCTTTTGGCTTCAAGGTGTCAGGTTTGAAATTGCCACCTGAAATTACCATTCGTTGAATCTAGAAGGAAAAAACCAAGCGAAGAAAAGGAAAAATTAGTCAAAGAAGCCATGAAACATTTCTCACTACCCATCACCAAAAGCCAGCTGCAAAAATCATGCAAGTACATCTAAGTCAGACTTGATCCAATTTCTCTTACCAAAGTTAGCAGCAAAATTTCAGGGTATAAAATACGGAAAGCAACTGAGATAGACAGCAAAAAACTACCATCCCTTATGGAAAGATAAATTTTTTCTGAAGCAGCATGTAATGAAATATAAATTATAATAGTATTAATTAATATACTGCTGAACAAAACAAAACAAAAATACAGCAATAGCTCTCTCAAGTATAATTTACCCATTCAAATTTTCAAGCAAACTGCACAGAGGATCATGCAGACCACATTCTTAAAGGGTGCAACATTTTTAGTCTCCTTGACTGAAAACTGAGTCGGTGTTGCAGTTTAAGCAATTCACTCAGCCTCTATTACTACGACAATATTTTAAAAAATGCAACAACTAAGAAGAGTTGTAACTTAGCAGAAGAGAACAAGCTTTAATATAAGGCAATTTCAATTATTGTATCACCAACAGAAGACCACACCTGATTTTCAGACTGATTACAGGTAACTCTAGTGCAGTATCTCAGAAAAAATGGTTTCAACAAGGGAAATGTGAATGCGTTGCTGCAACATCATGAGCAGCATCCAAGTAAGACAAAAGCTAAAAGAAACTCCCAAGTACACAAAACTTCTGAATGTTGTATATAGTGTACCTACTGCTACTGAAAAACATGACTCGCCTTAGTTACTTTCTTGCCAATAAAGTGTCATGAGGTTTAAAGTTCCTAGTACATTTACTGCTTGATGCTGCAGGACACTGAGCTTTTCTGGCAACCATCACACCTCAAATAATTTCCACTTGATTACCTTCCAAATGTCTTTAAAAAAAAAATCAGCTGTTGTGTAACATGAGAGAAATCAGTAACTCTGACACAGCAAAGACAAAAGCCCTAGTCTTAAAGAAGCCTGAGTTGTTTCACTGCAACATAAGAAATAGTTTTCATGAAGTCATATTGTAAATAATTAGCTTCTTTCCAGTTCATACAATGTCACTGGACTGTTGCTGTGTTAGGGACACAGATTTGTATATCTGAACAAAGACACTTCCTTTTGCCTTCTCTTGTGTCTCCCTGCAGACACTTTTTCTGTCTCTTTACTCATGCTGATATGTGCTTTATGATACCATTTCTGTAACTTCTCTTTCCAGGTGAGTTCCTTATTCCTACCTCACTCTTCTCCTTTGCCCTCTGGAGGATGCGCTCCTCGATGGTGCCTTTACATATCAAGCGGTACACGGTGACCTGTTTGGTCTGACCCAGCCTGTGGGCCCGGTCCATGGCTTGCTGGTCTACTGTGGGGTTCCAATCACTGTCATAGAAAATCACCTGCAAGGCAACACCAGGAAGGATTTAATTAAAACATACATTTAGAGCACCTGGTGATTGAACAAACAAAAGTCCAACACATGATAACAATAAAAGTTCAGTCGTCTTTCACAGAATTACAGCCCCAGTGTAGGCTGTGTTAAACTAGCCTTGCCCAGTCCAGTGAAATCTCTTCCATTGCATTTCAGGTGAATTCAAACTAACTGACATTATGAATGTTTCAACTTCCACAGAACATCTTTAATACCTTCTTAAACAGACCTGCCCGGGAGGCACAAAATTCCTAAGTCTGTCCTCACATTAAATCACTGTCATGCAATTAGTTATAGAGTAACCACATCATGGACACATTTTAGTGTTACTTACTATCATATCAGAATTTCATGCAAAAAGTAATACTCCAATTTTTATTCAAAACTAAGATAAGTCTAACATTTCTAGTACTTTGACTATAAAAAGCTGAAATGCCACATTAAATTCATATTGCACTATCACTCTAATAATACTTTATGCATAATAAGCATAAAACCCAGAAGCATTTAAAAAAATTTTAGACAGCAAAATAAAGTATTAAAGAAGTTACACAGACAAATACAGACCTAAAAATGCTCATGCAAGGAGCCTGCCTGAGCTTCAGTCTGTTTATTTCTTCTTTTAAACCCTAAAAATCCTACAGATACTTGTTTTCTTCTGATTTCTTGTGACTGATGGCAAGATATGACAGGATTTTTTAAAAAAAATGTAATATTTTTTTGATTCAGAGACCTTTGGGTTTATGTGGCTACAGACTTGAGGTCAAATCTGCAGGCACACCAGGTGCGGGTCAGAAGCACAAGAATAGCTGTTAATGAAAAGATGAATAAGGTTCATCAGTATTCCTTCCCTAGTGATTAGTGGCAGCTGCTCCAGAGTGCAAATCCTTGCAATTCACCTAAATCGGTCTGCCTTTACACCTCAGAGGAAGAAACTTATCCTTCCTGAGTAGCTGATACTCAAATACAAATGGCTTCCTACTTTTATAGACATTGTTTCATTCTTCTGGGCACAGAAAAAAGGGTAACTGGTAACTATTCCACTGGTTCCTTTGCAACTGAACCTTAGGAGCAAAGGGTCATTCATACAGTGAATGCTGTTTCATCTAAGTGTCATTTGCACCTGTAGACTCCTTCAGTAAGCCAACTCCTTTCTGGACTCTGGTACTCAAGTATGTGGGGTGTAGGAAGAAATTTCCAACTGTAACCAAAACCTGTGTACCAAAATGATCACTATTCTACAACTTTATCATCAAGATAATATTACATTGTGAATAATAACAAAGTAAACAAGGCTATGCAATTTCACAATGTGAACGGCAGTACTAAAAATATTGTTCAGTATGGGCAAGAGAGTGCCAACTTTCACACAGAATGACCGATTTTCCTACATAATTGTTACCAAATTTCACCTACCGTATCTGCAGCTGTAAGGTTAATGCCCAAGCCTCCAGCTCTTGTACTTAACAGAAACACGAAAATATCATTCCTGTAGAGGAAAGAGATTAAACCCCCTTATTTTGTGCATGAACAAAAAATAACCACAGAAGCAATTTTTTTTACCTATATGAAGCAATCAGAGCTATTTCTATCACTTGAACACTTCAGAATGTTTTGTGCTGTTCATTCATGGTCAAGGGAAAAAACATATGAAAGAGTGAAAGAAGTTAATCTACAAGTGAGGACTGTCTGAACATGTAAACATTCAATTTGCAACAGCAGTTTATTAACCTGTATCAAAACAAACAAGGGCTTGTTTATCTTGCCCACACTGGAAATTAAGATTTCATATGGACAAAGAACAATTTATTGTTTCACAGAACTGACCCGATATTAAAGAAATCTTGCCCTAATGAAAATAAATGTCAAAACTCTGTAAACGCAAGTTTTGTTCTAAATTTGGTGCTTTGAACAGAACAAACACGGAGACAAGCCTATATGTAGCATGATCTAGTCCTGATGAAAACTCAAGTGATAACAGCAAAATCAAAATTTCTGCTAAGGTTGTGAACTGCATTAGTGTCTCTGGAGGGTCAGCAGTATTTAGAAGTGTTCAACACCTTATGGATCTGTGAACAGGCTGACACAAACAAAACAGACACTACACTGGCGAGGACTCCAAAGACTCTGACGCATTGTCCTTCTCTGCTCAAGAGAAGACAGTCTGGAATGTCACATTCTTTTGGTACTACACTGTCTGAACAGCTTGGCAAATGTAAAATCAGTAAAGTACCAGAAACTCTTGCTGAATGAACTGGAAGGAACTAAAGCCAAGCTGTGAATCTTCAGACATTATCTTGCAAGTAACAAAGCCAAAGGAGTCAACAGGTGCCTGTTTGCACTGAAGATAATCCTTGGCCAGGTAATGTGTTCTCTTGCAACAATAGTGGGATGTGTGAGTAGACAGCCACCTGAACATCCAGCTGTGAAATGCTTCTGGGAGCACATGCTATATAGGAAGGAAAGTGGACAGAGCCACAGACTACATGAACAAATTATCATCTCATAGCTATGTGTTTTCAGCACCTTGGAAGGATATCCTGCAGAATAGTTTAATCCCAGTCATGCTTTTTTCCTGGAAATATTTCTCATAAGTAAATCATGTATAAGAAAAATTCAACTAACATTTTAACAGGAATTCTTGTTTAGACAGGCTGACCTATATTTCAAAGGGATTTCCTGCTGAAATTATTATTTTTCTTCAGTTCTTTTATTCATTAATAAAAACAAATCCTGTTCATTAATAATTTTTTTTTCACTTTATTTTGTTAAAAGATCTTACAGGAAGTCAGGATTCCAGTAGGACATCATAACCTGCAAGGAACTTGTTTCTGACACCTGGAAACAGGCAGAAAGAAAGGTACTACATGGTCCTCTCACTTATTTCTGCACACGTTCAAGTTTACTAAACGACTCATCATTGTAACAGAGTCCTTCGGGTCCGTCAGCCTGATAAAATCAGTGACCTGCAAGGCCTTGACTCCCATCTTCAGCTACAATACTTTGGGACCACTAACACAAGGACTTTTCTCTAGTCTAGAATGTTGCTCTCACCCTGCAATAAACAACTATCTACGAACCTAACTCCACTGAAATAGGAAAGTGACCTTCTTACAAGCGCATGGGAACACACAGGAAGGATAGCCTTACTGTGAACTACTGTACCAAAATGACATTGTATCGAGCCATATCTCATGATTAAAAGGAAACTTAATAACCATAAATTCAATCATTATAAATAATGCACCCTGATGTGCTCATAAAAATTGTCAGGATCCGTTTTGGTTTACTACAAGAGAAGAGTTACCCTACCTTTCTAGCTAATAAAATCTCCATTTTATCTTTTGTTTATTAGTTTAAGGTTTCTTAGTCAAATATGGTTAAATGGTTTATTTTGCAGAAAACTAGGTTACTTTCAATATTCTAGCATATGTAAGATTTTCAGTCTCATCTTTACAGTGTTAATTGTCAAAGCATTTAATAACCAATGGACATTTGCTGCCTTTCTATTGAACTTCTTTCTAAGCAACAGCCCATTTAGATTGGCAAGAAGTTCAATAGGTGGCTATGTTAAAATTGCTTCCAATACTCTTTCACAGATTCGTATCAACACCACCGACTACTGGTCAGCAAACCACCCACAAACTCTTTTAGATAAATGAGGTCAATTTGATGTAAGGAAAGATAAGTGCAGACTTCATTTATTTCACTGTATCTTACACCAGCTTCCTAGGTACATGTATTTTAGCACAAACACACCTTGCAAAATACATTACCTGTTCTGAAAATCTGCTACCATGTCCCTTCGTTCAGAAATCTTTGAAGAGCCATCCAATCTCATGTAGGTATGTTTCCTATAAACCATGTATTCCTGCAAAGAACATGCACCATAAAAAATCAGTTGTTCTTGAAACTGTTCAATCTTGATTCCTACTTAAAAAAAAAAAAAAAAAACCAACCCCACAATAAAAGCAGGATTGCTAACTACAACAAGGTTCTCTAAACGTCATCAGCAAATGTTCTGTAGGCAATACTTGGTAATAATACAATCCAGAAATTAAAGCTACTCAATCATATGTCGGCTTTTGCATTTCATGTAAGAGATAAATGACAATGTCAGTTCAGAGTTCGGGATATATTTGCTGCACTGCAGACCTGGTACATGCCTTTTCCTATAAATAAATAGGTAAACAAAAATCACTAAAATGGGAAGTTTGTTTTCACAGTCTAAATTTTTACTAAATCCCAAGCTGTCACTGTGCAAGCAAAAATTTCCAAACAAACCAATTGCACCTGCTCCCTGTCAATTTTATACCATTTGACTGGTGGTTTTTAAAACCTGGTGCTGTATAATCTCTGTCCAGGTTTTATCTCAGCAGTGAAGAGCCTGTGAATCTCTTGCATACAAGAACACTTTGAACATTACACTGGTGTCTCAGCCCACAGCTCCTGCCAAGCAGCAGAACTGAAATCATTGCCTGAGACACATATCAAATGGCATCAGCTAGGAATGCTGTAAGCAAGGGCTTTTCCAAGTGAGACACAATTTTCATGCTCTAAGGTTCTCAGCATTTTTGGATACCTGTGCAACTATCAATAAAATTGAATTACATACAAAGCTCGAATAACCACAGAGTTTCTCTGGAAAGGTATCCTCCGGGGTGCTTGAACAGTGGGATCCCTGCTTGGCTGACAAGATGCAGTACCTACTGGTTATATGAGTTAGGTTTAACCCTACTGGTGCACGAGTCTTTTTGAGATGCTGTGAGTGCAAATGAAGACAGAAAGGAACAGGTAGTGCTTTAGCAGCAAGAACTAATGGATTCATCTTGTTTCAAGCCACAGTGCTCAGCAGACACAGAACTGATATGCTGTGAGAAGACATGGCAGTGCTTGCACTCTAATGAACCTTCTGACAGTACCATGCCCAGTTCTCCTTTTCAACCATCCTTCAGGGCTCCTGATCCCTTTGTGTTCTGCTCCACTACTGCAGAAATGGTGAAAGAGTTGCCATATTATAAGGAACTGAGAAAAAACTGATGTGGAGGAAGCAAGCTTCAATGTGAGGCAGATGAAAGAGAAAATCAGGTAAATAAAACAGTGTGGAAATGGCCAAATCCACACTTGGACTACCTCTTTGAAACGGAGCTCATGGCTAGTAGGATTTCTGGAGTACAACAACAGAAGTACAAAGCAGAGAAGAGTTACTTCACCACACAGACAGACAAGTCCTAATTTACTGTTGATTTATTCAATTTCTGACAGGTTTCTGTCAACAACTAAAACCAGAGATCTGTCAGTTAGGCACTATGATGCCACCTTTTCTCTAGATTTGAACAATCCTTTTACTATTATCAAGAAACTTTTCCTTTCATTTCTTTGATACTGTCTTTATCTGCCTTTATGATGATTCAACCTTTTGATCTTGATTTAGTCTTCCCTCATCTATTAATCATCTTTTCATTATCTGTTTTCTAAACAAACCAGCACAAATAGAAAAGAACTTCTTTCATTCCATCAGGTGCATTTATCCTTATTCCAGACTCCAAACATTTTCACAAAGGCACAAAGTGCAAAAGAACAAGATACTCTACACCTGCAGTACTGACATTATGGGCTGTTCCCCCAAGTCTGTGAACTAGCTTTGTACATTAGCCCTTAGCTAATCATGTAACAGGTTCTGGTCTGCCTCCATCCACCTTCCTCTGATCAAGGTGGATACTTCACAGTAGTGTAACAGTGCTCATATGAAACATCCTTTTGTTGTGAACTGGTTTTGTGCAGTACTTTCCCAAATATTAACAGTACACCCTTTCAATTCAGAAACAAAATAAAAATAAAATCCACATTGCAATTCATACTACACTTCTCAGCAGTTCAATGTTCTGATCACTCACAGAAATGGCATGCTTTCAGCTTAAGAGAGAACCCTGATGGCAAAGAAGATATTTAAAGAGTAAATATATCTGGTCTCTACTGTAATTGTGGAAGGCACTTGATGACTGCTCATTTTTCTAGTTCCCTACAAGGAATGATGGAGTGGGGTGGGGGAAGCCTCACAGGGAGGCTTCTGTCTCATATAGAGATCCTTATATTAGACCTGCTTGAAAAATCTACCTGCCAGTCTTGTTTAGTGTAAGGGGTCACCAAGGCACCAGAAGCATCAGTCTAGGACAAATAATGAAACCCTTGCAACAGAGCACCTACACAGGAAACAAACAACACACCTGAGCACGGTAAGAATGCAGTGCTGCTGAAGCCAGTGCTCTTCTGGGCTTCCACACTGACACTCTCTCAGTAACATGTTTTCCCTTCATATTATTTCACAGTCTAAATTGAGTACTCTTATGTTTTAACACAACTCATTAACTTTTGGTAGAGTATACCCAAAAGTATAACATTTTACTTCCTGAAGAATATGATTGGACCCCTCATCTCATGAATACAATCTGATTCCCAGTGAAGCCACGGACAATTACTCTTAAAGAAAACAGCAATTATATGGAGAAAAACAAACAAAATCTTAAAAAGTATGAAATACACATTTGCATGAAATAACAATACTGAAATTATAGTTTATCCCCTTCCGTCGAAAGAAAATAGTTTTCCTCTTTGTATTTATATCTGCCATTTTATAATGGCTGAACTATGCAGCAGCTCTTTGGCTGAAGCTACATAAAACAAACATGGTTTTATAACTTTGTAAACAATGTGCTTTGTGCTCTCTGCCCTGCGTAGATTAGGTTAATGTAATATAGTCCAAATACTGTTAAAAAAGACATCCTATGTTTTTTTCATATTCAAGCAGGCAGATGGGATATATTTTGATAGATCAGGAAAAATAAAAATATCTACAGATCCACAACTTTTGCAAGGATTTTCTTATTAATCGAGTCCTTGCTTGGTTTTCAGCTTGCTTAACGTTAGCTTCTGTTACTTGGGTGGGGAGAAAGAAAAACAGAGGACTTAGTAGGTGACTTATTTGGATAATAAAACACAAGTGAAGTTGAACATTCAAGGGGTGGAATAGCAAAATGGTGTGCTCACAAGCCTTTAAAATGGAATGCTAAGAGAAAAGACAGAAGCACTAAACACTCAGCTTTATGAGCTTCATGGTGTAATGCAGGGTATCAACAAATCTACACCATGTCCAATGTTTGCCAAAAAAAGAGGCATACAAAGCAATGCTGGGCAAAGTGCCAAAATACGAAATTGCAGCCATGCAAGTTCTGTTTTTCCTCACAGCAGCAAAAACAAAATTCAGCTTGTGATTTGTTATTGAACTATTAACTGCTGACCTTAAAATACTCTCCTGTTCATACAGAACTCATGACTTAGGCAGCTATTGATTCAGGCTTCTCACTTTTTCTGTTCAGTTTATTGTAGAGAAGACAGTATCCTAGCTCTTTGATGGCATAGCTGCTCATCAAATAATGATTTTTTTGTTTTTCTTCAGAGGTAAACTGCCTGTATTTAAATTATGAGTTATGACTTCATTCCTTGTCTCTTTCCTATCCCATATGCCAGAGAACCTCTTAATGTTGACCAAACTTCTGCAGAGGAATCAGACATTTGAGGGAAACGGTAAAAGTCCGTGAAATTACAACATAAACACTGTAAAAATTACCACTGTTTTCCCTCTTCCTTCCAATAAAAGGGCATGTAGGCATCAAATGAAAATAGAAGGAAGCAGTTCAAAACCAGCAGAAGAGGATAATGAAGCCATGCAACCCCTTGCCACAGGGCAGTGCAAATGCCAACACCAAACAAGGTGTCAAGATGCAAATGAACAACTTCATGGAAGAAGAATCCATGTTGGACTACTGAGTATGCAGGAGGCACATTTGGTTCAGAAACCCTTTGAACTGCTGGAAACTGAGTGACTAACAGTGAAATATCACTATGCTTGTACATTTTCTCCCTACCATCTGCTGTTATACGCTGGTATCAGTATAACACTACATTGGACCTTAGGTCTAACTTTGTATGGCAGTTCTTATTAATGATTATTAATGCATTAACAGGGTATCCTCTGGTATAGTAATTGTATGTCAGATTTGCTGCATCTACATTATAGTACTTTCCCCAAAACAGTGTTGCTAAATTTCCATCTTCATAATTTGTCTTCTGTCATCTACAGCTCTCCTACCTCCAGTAAGTCAATCATCCGCGTCATCTGGGAGTAAATGAGAACTCTGTGTCCTTGAGATTTCAGCCGTGTCAGCAGAAGATCAAGAGCATGAAGTTTTCCACTGTCAGTGATCAGACTCTCTTTATCTAAAAAGAAATAGAAGAAAAGGAGGTAACTAATAAGGCAAACCCAGATACATGCAACAAGTTAACTTCTGAGTTTTCCTAGCACTTCACCGCATTATACTCCCCGAAGTAAGGAGATGTGATGGAAGAAACTGCAACATCCCTTCTGGCTGATACTTAAAATCACAATGGTAACAATAGCTTTTGTTTCCTGGGACAGGAGCAATATGAATATACCTACCTGGCAAAATCTTGTCACAGATTGATCTCCTCTCAAGTATGGGCTCAATCATTTTTTTGGACAGCCATATCCCTCACCTAACGTTTTATTCTGACCAGATCAACAAGCCCTATATGCCTTGACACTTCAAGAAATATTCTCCACTTCACACATGAAAATGCTGTCCTTTGCACATTTGCTACTACTAGCTGCTGAGCCTTAGACTTATCCTCCACAGATCACACCCCTCACCCACACAGAAAGTGAAGAACAGTTCTCTAGGTCACTGTAAAACAACAATCCCCTCACAGAAGTGCCTTGTTCTTCCCTGCCATCTCCTTTTTTTTTTTTCTCTTTTGTTTTGTTTAAGAAATGTTTCCAGATGGCAATCTTTTCAGTCACTCCAGATTTTATACTTTATGTCCTCTCTATTTCAGCACTGCTCATGAAGTATTTTTCAGGAAGGAGATCTTCCTGTTTGTACATTCTGTACATAAACTTCAGTAAACAATACATTGCTGTTGAAAGAGGATGAAGAGAAATTTTCTTCCAAAAAATTATCTGTTGGAAAGGCCATTGATGATTCTCTATTCTTTTGGATGTCTGAACTTAGGTTTACAGCCAAAACGGAAAGCTGACAACTGCAGATGGTGCAGGCTAGTACAGAACCCAAGTATTTTCAAAATGTCTAGCAGGTAATGTTCTCTAATGTCTAGCAGGTAACACTTTTGCACACTTCCTGCTTCATAGAATGAATTAACTCATGGGCTGAAGAAAATCCAGCTTTCTGTAAGGCAGTTAACTCTCTTGCCCAATACCCATATTAAAAAAAAAAGTTATATACAAAAATTAATTCTTTCATCTGACCGCCATGCATTTTAATACAGCCAAAACCAGGTTCATACTAGTGGAAGAGAGGAGCACAGATCACACAACAGCACTCCTAAAAAGATCTTACAAGCACAGCACAAGCTCCCTTACAAGGCAGCACAGTCCATGAGCACCAAAGTGATGTGGTAGGTGCACAGTGATGTGGCAGAGTAGCAAGTGATTCCTGCAAGAACAACTATGGGTTTGTTAGGAAAAGCAGGAATGTAGCTGTTCTCTTTCAAAAATATCCTTTAGCTTAAATATAAATAATGAACTTGATGCTGGAATTAGTGGGATCTACATTAGAACACCAGAACACACAACCAACAGTCTCCTTTCTGAAATTCAAAAAATTGTGAGCTTCCATATTTTTTAAAAGAATTAGTTATTTCACCTGCTCTATAAATCAATGCTGTGAATGCTCTCTCCTATAATAATTCTAGAGCCATGCACCTGCAATTCACTGGCTACGAACCCAAGGCAAGACAGGTCTGCTCTTTATCGCTTGTCTGCCTATCTAGATAGTCACTGGTTTTCTCCCTTTTACTCTTCATTTTGGCAGGGATGATCTTGCTCTGCCAGGAGCAAGTACCACATCATTGCTTGAACTGTTAGCAACTACATTAGGGAATCCATTAACTGGAGAGCCAAGCCAAGGAAATACTGTAAGGAACACTCAAGCCCACACATCAGGCTGGCATTTGTTCTAAGTGCAACATAATGTATAATGATGCACTCATCTCTAGAACAGAATTCAGTCTCAATTACATATAAATCATTAATAGCTTCATGCATTCTTCTAAGGAAAAACAGATTTTGAGCTTAGGCAATTAAGCAAAATGGAAATGACTTACAGCTATTTTGTTTTAAAATACATCTATGGAAGCCAAAACCTCTGCATAATAGCAGTGTTTACTCCTTATAGAACATGGTATTATTTCCTTTAATTATAAATACAGCCATGACATTCTGCTTTTATTCTAATTGGTCAGCTTGCTATTTCAGAATGAATTAAATTGAGTGAAGCTACATAAAAAGTCTAGATATATGTGACAAACTAACATCATTATTAACCAAAAGCCATCTGACTGGAAGAAAACTCCGAGAACCACCAGGGTCTGTTCAAAAGCCAGTCTTGGCAGGATCAGATTAACATATTAGCAAGTTTCCAAAAGCAAAATGCTACTGTTTTTCTCACAAAGGCATGAATAGGTAGAATTAAGCTTTGCTAACTGGAAATGATGTGCGTCCTTTGCTGCTGGCTCCTGAGGTCTCCATTGTGTAAGTAACTATTTTTAATTCGCAATGAAATGCAAATTACAAGTAAAGAATTTATTTGTAGATGGTCTGAAAAGTTAGCAACTTGTTAACAGTTCATAAGTCATTCAGTATCTCAGCAGCAGAGTAGACTGCACTGGTGAGAAAGTATTTTGGGTTTTTTTAGGAGAGCGAAACAGTACTACCAAAAAAGAGATTTATCATCTCTGAAAGAGAAAGCCATTTGTCCTTAACCTGGCACCTTTAAGCATGCTATCCTGATGCCATTGTGTTTTCCAAGATCAAGTATTTTTCCATGCTGAAAGCCTGCCACCTAGTGCTTCAAAAGACAATTTCTGGAAAATGGTAACAGAAAATGCACTTTACTCATGCCATCTTAAGAAACCACCACAATTCTTCAAAAGAGAAAAAATAAATTGTCTTCCACCTCTAGTTTCTCTCACTTCTATTTCTAATTTACTCTTACCTAGGAGAAGAAAAAGACAATTTATTACTTTTTTAACGGGGATTTCCAAAATTTGCAGTTCTCCATTTTTTACTTTTAATGATCAGCAACAACTTCCAATGACAAATTCGTTGGATTTTTTTTTTTTTTTGGTTTGTTTAAAAGGAACTTTTAAAACTTTAAGTCAGTCAGGAGATAGAGGTCCTGTACTGCACTGTCAGAGAGCTCTCCCTAAGACACATTTTTTAGGTTCTTCAGCACTGTATGAAATAAACAAGAAAAAGGAACAAGACCAAATGGCTTTCAGTCTGAAAAAAACCCAAACCCAACTGCTTCCAGCCATGCAAGGATATGGACATAAATTATCTACAAGGGGATACAGTGGGCCTGGGAAGAATAGTTACAAACGATTATGACTCAGAATAACCCTTGTCAGGAGCTCTGGCTGATGACTATAGCTGGGCTCAGCGCTCTCTGGAGAATGAGAAAAAGTGCCTCTGGACATGCAAAAGGCAGAGGAAAGAGAGATAAAGCCTGGGTTCCAGTTGACACCCCTGGTTCCCCTCCTGACGGCACAATGGGGTCAGTGAGGAGCTAGCTGGCTCTCACAGTAAACAGCCAGTGAGGCCGGTGCTTTTTATCGATACTAAAAGGACTCAGACACTTCCTGCCATTTAATCCAGGACCATTTTTCTTTCAAAGAACAGGAAAAGCCTCAAGAGATTCCCACAGTGATCACAGCTGAGCCTGCTGCCAGGGTACTGGGAACGCTGAGTCTGGGAGAGGACAGATCAGGGTTTAGGAGAGAGAGGTGTCCCCCTTTTTTTCTTGTCACCTATTTGCCACAGATCTTCACAGCGACTGTTCCATTTGACATTTGCCAGACCTTAGCCTTGTAAATGGCTCCTTCAGCACATCACTCACTTTCCATAAGGCACCGTGCCTTACCTGCACCTATGAACACAGCTGTCCTCTTGTGGTGTGTGCCCTCTCCTCTTAGAGTAAGTTTAGGTTTGAATGCTACTTTCCACTTAATTAAAACACAGGTGTACAAAACTACTTTTTTAACCCACTTCTAGGTCCAACAGTTCCTAAATTAAGTCAGCTTCACGTAACACACTCATCCCAACCTCCTTCCCAACCAAATTCTGTTGTGCTTTGACAACAATTTGCCTAACCCTGCACCTATTTTCTCACTGCCGTAAGCTTCTTGTACCTCACCTTTATTCCTCTTAAATTTTTTGCTGATAACAGTCCTCAGCTTAAAATGGAAGTCTTTCAAGAGAATGCAGCCCTGTCTCTTTTCTGCATTGGCTACTTTTCTGCATTTCTCTGTCCATGTCTTCTATCTTAATTTATCCCTTCAATACTTCCCACTTTTCTGCTACAGAGATTGATTTTCTTTTTCCAAATAACTGGCAAACAATTAAAAGAATTCTTGGATAAACTATAAAATCATCAACTCTCACTGAGTATTAATCCAGTGCAAGCTCATGAAAAATGGTTTCTCCATTACATAGGTACAAATGTGCACGTGCTTCAAATTACTCCAAACAATTAAGAAGGTACCTTCTTACACCAGACTGTAGCAAGCAAAAGGCCATTTTCCTTTTACTGTACTGACTTCCCCTGCCAAACATCCTTGACCCAAAAGGGTCTGGGAATAACTTTGCATCTGGCAGTGTAAGCTGTTTTTCCTCTTGGCTATCTATCAGATCTCTAGTACTTTCTGCAGAATTCTGCTCACTGCTCAGGACCATCTTCTGACAGCTACACCATGTCTGGCCCATGAAAGTCACTGCAGTACTGGCAACCAAAGCCTATGAGATATTGGATTACTTTAGTCTAATTCTAAGAAAAAATGAAGTACATTTATTTTACTGGTACACTTGTACCTTTTTCCCACTTTACAAGGAAATATGAGTATGTCTTCTTTATTTCAACCAAAATTCAGTAAATCCCTCATGCCTTATTTTCCAGGCCAATTTCCTCTGAACTTGATCCTCAAACCCATCCTTCTCATGGTAGGCTGCTAAAAGTAATTTTAACCTTTTCACTAGGTGGACCAATAGAAGATCTTTTAGGACAATACGAAGCTCTTCCAACACCTTAGCAGGCAAGCTATGTCTCCAACTTTTCAAGCAATCTTCCTATCTCCAACCTCAAAATAGTATTTGGTTGTGAGAGCAGACTGTGCTCTAGTAAGCAAGTCTATCTCTTTACAGTCACTTGGAAGACTGACATGCAAAGAGAAGTTTGTAAGCATTAGAAAAACCTGTATTAGACTTTGCAGTATCCATCAAAGATTTACTTCAGACAGAGGATGCAAAATCCTGGTGTATTTTAAGATATCAGGGTTAACTTTCACTCAGAAGGAAAAACAAAGGCACAACCATCCCCAACCCTTCAAAAAGCCCATAACCAAGCATAAATTACCACAGAATAACAAATGTCCTTATTTATCTCATCTCTATTCCTCTACAACCTCCAAACTTACCTGGTATCCTGATAAAAGACCAGCCATTCTGAGGCCTGATCCCTAAGAGCCCTCCTGGATGTTCTGGGAAGAACTGGGAGCACTGCTTCAGCCAGTCAGCTGCTAGCTCAGGGGATCCATGGAGCACACACTGCTTTGCTTCAAGACTTCCTCCTTCCCTTAGTGCCCTGCGCTCGTATTCTGCACTTCGGTCATTGCAGTAGAATTCCAGTGGCACAGCTGTTACCTACAAGTAAAATAATAATAATCAATATTCTTGTTCACATTTCTCCTTGTCCCCAAATCTCCAGTTCAAGTACCTTACCACAGGATCAAATTTTAAAAGCCAAATCATTATGAAATGTAGAAACAGAAAACAATCTTTTGTTTGGCTTAAACCAAGCAAAGATGCAACATCTCTCCACACCATAAAAAACACCATATGAACAACCAGGCACAGAAAACCTGCCTTTTGATAAACTATGCCTTGTGCCAACTGCTACACAACTGATAGTAAAGCTAGAGGAGTAATATCCTTGCTGTACCTCTCCTTTTGCCAAGATTTCTTTTATTTATTTGTTTATTTTTAGTTCCACCCTTCACAATCAAGTAAGTATTATCTCATTAGCAGAAATGACACCGACATATTGTCCTTAACAGAAATTCATGTGATAATTCAAAATTAGGGAGATTCATAAATTAGAAAGGGGAAAAGAAGAAACAGCATATTTCTTGGGCTTTACAGCTGCTTTGAACAGAAATGGGCTACAGAAATAGTGCTCTTTTTCTTGTGGCATTCTATGAATCCTACGCCCTATTACCTGTTTCAGTATATACAACCCAGCTGGACAGACCAGTGTTGCAAACAAGGGAAGTGTGATTTCATGCCATGTGAGCTGTTCTGGAACGCCTCCATCAGTTTAACTCCCCCTTTTCTGCCCCATCCACCCAAATCTGTACAGAGTGGAAGGTGCACATGAGCCAAACAGCTGAATGCCAATGGATGCAAGGTGCTGAAGCAAACTCTGTTCCAGCAGACAAGGCTGTATTTTGTAAAATCTGCAGCTTTCTCTTGTCTCTCCCCTACCACAGTAAAGAACAACCAACCAAAAGTGAAACTGTACACAGCAGGACACACTGCACTGCTGGATTTAACTTCGGATACTTCACCAAGAGTTAAATCACATGATCCAAAGTAAGCACAATTACAACACTTTAACGCAAATATAAATGCAGAATAGTTCACTAATACAAGATTTAAAAAAAAAAAAAAAAGAAAACCAGATTACCAACTTCTTTTTATCTTTTCTGAATATAAGTCTGTTTTGGGAAAACGTTCTGGGGTGTTTACAAAAATTATTTATAACCAAGTTTACAAAAGAATGCCAGTAGAAGCTTTTACATACTATCTAAAAACTTAATAATGTGTTATAAACTCACAGAGAAATAAAAATAGGTTTTTGTATTAAGACAATTAACCTTACAGTACAGGATAGTAACAGAGAAATTTGAAATGCCGTGACAATTTCTTCACTAATATAAGAAGCAAATACATCACTACTTTAGAAGTCATTGTTGTTTTTATTTTAGAAGTACAATGAAAAAAATCCTCCATGTAAAGTCATATAAGTTAAAAACAATGTCATGAATCCTAATAAGTGTGCAAAACGACACTCCCTCCAGGACTATGAAAAGCAATGTACCAAATGAACAACAGAGAAAATCAAGCTTGTGAAAGTTTTCACATTTAAAAAAGGCAGCGGGGCTGCATAGGAAGAAACAGTACAGAAGCCTATAGGTTTTCATGGTGAACAGCAAGCAGTGGACTTCCTGCAGAATTGAGTAGGGGTGGGAATTAGTGTGATAATGGGACATCTGAAACATTAAACACAATAAAAGAACCATCTTTGTGCTGCAGATGAAAAGCTTCTATGTTTGAAAGGGGTTTAAATTTTTGTTCCAGCTTACTTTTGTGTGATGTAACTGCTACATACTGAGAATAAGATATACAACATTGTATCATGCAAATGAAAACATTTTGACAGCTTAACTAAATGATCAGCAATAGATAGTTTAATTATCACCAGTTTTAAACACGGCACTTTAGAACTGTAAGGTAAAGAGAGCAACCCCTGCCTCAGGACTGCCTGGTATCTTAGATGTCGGCCGTACCTCTCTGAACATCTGTCAGCTAACTCAAAGTAACAGGTATTAATCAAGGTTTCCTAGCTGGGACTGTGGCCCAGACCAGTTTCACAGGAATTCTTCTCATAGGAATAAATTAATCTCATAGAGACTTCTCTTTGCAAAGGCCAAACAATTGTTTAAGCATATTAATGAGCACAGTTATAATACATAACAAAAAAAAAAAAAAAAAAACCCAAAAAAACCCCCCAAACCAACAAAAAAGCACACAAAATCTTTGCAATAATGGTAAAGCCATTGTTTTTCAAGATGCCAAGAGCTGTTTTAAAACCTGTCTGTGGGTCTTATCTTGCGACAGAACACCGCAAAGTGAAAGGGGCTGTGTTAAGACTTTGAACACATTTCCACTACCTAAAAGGTACTTTCAGAGTTGCTGCTGTCCTGTACTGCCACCTGCAGTCAAAGCATGTCTGACCTTGAGAGAAAGGGCAAAACCTCTCTGAAAGCACAAAAAATTCAAGATGCAAGCAAGTTCTGTCACGTGAACACTGCTGTAAACCACAAATGATGGTACAGACTTAAGTTGTTTAAGAGACAATATTCACCATCCCATTTCAGTTCATATTTCAACATTGAACAGACTGGAACAAATACTCTTTTCAAGCACAGACAACTTGCTCTACTGATTTTCAGGACCTAGATTTTCCACCCCTAGGAAGCCACTACACACAAAACAGAGCAGACTAACTTCTGACACAAACATAGCTTATCTACTGAAAACAATACACAGATTTGTACACCAGGATTTTTACAAGATAAACGAAGTCATATCAGAAGATTCTGCAAGCCGTAATTCAGTAACACCTCACCCTAAGTAAGAGCTAGCAGGAGACAATCTTGAGACAAACTGTGTGCCTCAGAGCTATTTCTACATTAAAAAGAACTGGTCTTCCTACATATCCCCTGTAAAACTGACTGACATCTGAGAACCTAAGACTATCTTTACCATCAATTCCTTTTTTTTTTAAATGCAGGCACATATTTCTAGGGTAGAGTCCTGTATCTTTTGCGAGAGAAAACAATACTTTTCTGAAACTGACCAAAACAAAAATCTTTCATTCAGGCTTCTACACACTCCTCTTCTTTTTGTCATGGTGCATTTTGTCAAAATTTTTTCCCTACAGGTCTGTTTTTGTGGTTTTACTTGTAACAAAAGGTAAAGCAGTCCTTAGTACTAAACCCTCCTCTCTCAACACATTACTGTCGAACTGATTGAAAGAGTCATGGTTCAGAAATACATCAAAAATATAGTGATAGGGATGTATAAATGCATTTCCACCTTAAATTAAACAACTTAATTTAACTAGGGCAATTGTAAAATGCTTCCTGCATTTATCTCCATGCAAAGTTAACCTTTCAGACATTGTGAGATGACCCAAATTACTTCACACATTTCAGAGTGTAAGAGATCTATTGAAACTAAACCAAACCGTATTACTCAAATTTTAATTAATTAGTATCTTAATGACAATGCAAGACCCATCCTCTAAGTTATGTTTTTTATGACTGAGACCTATTTGTACTCAGGAAAACTGCCTGCAGAGAAAAAAAAAGACTGACTCCCTCCCCCAGCTGCTACATAAACATAAGCTCCTATTTCTATCATTTGCTCCATTAACTTCCCAAAATTCATCACAGGTCAAACAACAACAGAAGGCTATAGTTTCTGGGAACACATGTGCTCTTTCTGCTCTTTCAGGTCTTCTACATTCCTGCCAAAAGTTTTTAACAAGCATAAAATTAAGTCTTTGTACTCCTAGAAACAAAAAGCCATGTCTATACTTAATCATTTTTCTACATCAGCCAAGCCAAAACAAGTAACTTTTATTCACTAGAATAAACGTCAGCTATGATTTCTTCTTGCTTTTCCCTTCATACATAGCCTTCTAAGGCCCTCTCCACCCTTCTGCTGTAGGGAAGCAATTCAGTATATTCTTCATCCATGATACAAATTGAGGTGCGAAGAGTGACAAATCAAAGGAATCTGAAGGCGAAGTGTTTTCACAATTACTCTCAGAATAAACTCTTGTTCTCCAACCAGGTAGTACATGGTAACTGGGAGGTGACATGTGACTTTGAGCAGTTCAGCTGGATTCTCTAGAGCAGCTGACACAGATAAATCCAGCTTGGCCAGCACCAGGTAGGTAATGAGCTTGCATTTGTGAGGTCCTGCTTGCCATCCACCCTTCTCCAGATGCAAAAGTATAGTTGCACATCATTTGATGAGGCTTACAGCAATAACTTCAACAGTGACTAAAGAATATAACACCTGGATGGTCTGGCAAAAAAAGTTTATTTTGTCCAGTTTTGTCAAGATCCAACAACATGAAATACAATAGCCATAGACCTAAGTCTCCTGTGTTAGCCCAGGAAACTTCAACTAAAATAATTTCAAAATTCATTTAAAAGATTATGGACAACCCCAAGCAGTAGCACTTAACATCCAAAAGACCTAGAAAATGCCAACTCGAGTAAACCTCATATCCTGCAATCTGATGTTTCCTTACTGGAGCATAAGAAAGAAAACAAACATCCTTGTCAAAAAAGCGTAGCTTCCCAGCCCTCTTTTGTCATCAGAGCTGACTAAACAATCACCTCATTCTGTTCATATCATACCTAAATTTCTCCCTTGGATTATCACTGAATAATTTACTTTAAAATCTCTTCTATAATTGCTATAGGTATTAGGAGAGAAAGTGAAATCTCAGAACAACTCCTGTTGGGTGCATCTTGCAACTTTCCTTTTCCCTTCAGTACACATTACAGTCACTTCCCCTATGAAAAACCCTCTATTGAATACCGTAGCAAAAGGATATCCTCACAACAGTTTTACCCAACCAAAAGAAAGTAATATATCATTCTGTTCCTAAGACACAATTCTACCAAGATTTGAAACACAATAGCAAATACATCATTTACAACTTGGACTTACCCGTGGACTGGCTATGCACAGGAAGGACGGCAGCTCAGTCACCTGGCAGCATCGTACACATGAGGTAGCTGATCTCCTTCTATATATGACATGGTCTGAATAGCCAGTAACTGCTTTACAGTGGCTGCTGAACACAAGGTTCTGAAAACAAAATTAAAATTAGGAAGTTACTACGTTTATAAAGAAATACTCCCCTCAAATCTTATATCCCCCCATGAGGAAGACAGACAAAGCACATTCCGTATGTATTTCTCTTTGAATAAGGAAAACTCTACGCATCTTCTGCAGTGAATATGTAAAGAATCTTTGCATTATTATCAGAACATTCAAATCCAGAAATGCTTGCAATCAGAACAGATCATATCAATAACTTGTCTTGACACCCGATTGGAACCAGAAACAAGTTTTTCCACCTTTGAACCTTTTGACCTTAGCTTTTCTAATGAAGGAAGTACAGGCATATTCTAGTGGGTCTGACCCTCAGGGTGTTTTCTAGCTACTCATTTATCTATTCTGAATTTAAATGAAATTTTGCAGAGAGAAAAAAATTAAGAATTGAAATAAGGCTGGATTGGTATCTTTAGACTTGTATCTTTTCCAACCTTTTCCTTCTTTCCTGTGCAAAAGGGCTCTAAATTTTATCCTGAAGATTTTAAAAGTGCTAGCAGGGTTACATGCATGAACAAACACATGTTTAAAACCTGGAATTTACCACAATGTCCTTTTGATAGGAAAAAATATACTGACTCAGAAGTGGAGACATTTGGATGACAGTGCAGTTTAAAGAAAGGAAAGCTCTTTGAAGATGCTCAACTCTACACAGAAAACTAACAAAAAATTAAATTTTCTTTGCTTGCATCAGTTATGGTTCCTTTTTTATTGTAATTATCTCCATCAAACAATTAAATAAACTGCTTATTTTAAGAGTAAGCCATTTCTGCCACTTAGCTTTTATTCTGACTCTTCTATATTCATAGAGATCAATAGTTCTATTACGTTTAAATGTTTCCCATAGTATGCAGAGCATTACTCTGCACACAATAGGAAACTAGCAATAATTTTAGAAGCATTAAGAGGTATACCTCTCACAGCCACAGGATCACAGGATATGCCCTGCTGGCAATTCCAGCAGTTTGCATAAGTAAAAGGTAAACAGGATCTCAAGTTTTGGTATTGTTCTGCCCCAGTTCCTAATGCACCAAAATTAGTTGCATGCTACTTTTACTTTACAGACCCTCATAATTTTCTGAAATCCCAGTATGTGAAGTTCTGAACATGCAGGTACATGATAGAAGCAGACACCCTGTACAGCATGTCATACACCGGATGTATGCATTTCTATGTATGTCAAAAAATGCTTGAAAACATCCACAGTAAGAGTCTATTATGGATCATGCATCCAGGGCCCTTTTATTTCCATTCACTGGGCAAGATGCAGAAGGCTAGCACATATCATTTGGAACCTGCTGACAAGGGAGGAAAGCAGTCTGACTGTACATACATGCCAGCACTACCACACTCAACCTTAGCCTGTAAGCGCCTCTTTCAGCTGCTGCCAGCGAGACTCATGGGCTGGAGCTGGCAAAAATAAGGTTCATACTCTGACTGAACATCTGCTCCTCTATACATAAAAGGTGAGAGCAGAAAGAGCTGACAATAGTCTTTCACTGACTCTCAGCAGGACTAAAAAGCACAGGTCAAAGCTTGGCCCACAGTGCATAATGTGAAGTGATCCCAAAAACAGGCTCTTACTCAGCTGGCAATTCTTAATCAGTAACGCTGGCTTAAGCAACAACTGCTTCACATGTTTACTCCTGTCCCCACAGAGCCCCTTCTTGTTGGCCTAGCTATCTGTGCTCATTAGGATGCTGATCAAGATGAAAACAAAACCTTGACCCTCCGCTCCAAGTGAGTTTTGTGGCATGCTTCACCACCTGGTAAAACAGACCGTGTGCTGAAACAGCAGTGTGGGAATCACAGGGCTGGGAATACGTGCCTGTGGACAACAGACATGAATGCTGGCTTACTCATCTGAGAACCAGAAATAGTGGCAACAGAGCACCAACACTGCTGCTGAAAAGGGCGAGTCCTTTCCCATGAGGTATTTGTGCCACTTCCTGTACTAGTTTTGTCTCCCCTCCAGAAACTTATCTGGCTACACATCTAATCAAACAACAAATTAAACAGCCACGAAAATACGAAGTTTTCTGCAGTTGGTTCATACAGAGATGTGTCAGGGTATGCCCACATCAGCAGGGGCAGGGTTCCGCAGCTGAGAGTAGAGAAAGGACAGCAAGAGTTAGAGGGGAAGAGTGAACAACTGCTTTAGCTCAAAGCCCCTCTCTTCCCCACCCCTGGACTTCACACTGGAAGTGCAGCTGATTTTATGACGAGAAATCAGCACTGCAGGCAGTCACAAGAGCTTTCCAGAAAGTCTTATGACAGCAAGCATTGGCATACTGATTGTAGCCCTGGTCAGTAGAGGGGTTTAGTAATTATTTCCTGGAAACTGAGAATACAAGAAATGAATAGAAAGGAAGTTAACAAACTGTAATTCCAAACCTATGCAAGTTTGTTACTTAATTCTCTTTTGGAAAACACTATCAAAGACCTATTAAATATGACTTTAGGGCAATTGAAGTACCCAGGAAGAAACATAAATAAAGCTTCAAGAAGGTATCCAAAATAAGAGAAATGTATTTGTACCTGGGCAATAATCTCGTTTCGAGTGCTAGATTTCTGTGTACATATTACGAGCAGGTCACATAAGAAACATCCCTCTGAATTCTGACATATGCAGCTGTTAAGAATTCATGAATGGAGCAGTCACCAGATATAACAGGGACAGTGGAAACCAGCTTCCCATCAACCACACACATGGAAAAGACTGGGTAAGGTTACAGAACTGAACACAGCCACAGCTCTGAAATGGAGCACATACCTTAGTACAAGAAAGCCAAAAACCACAATTGAAGATTGTTAAAAACTAAGAACATACACATGCACTACAACAATGCAATCCAAAGTAAGTCTTGAAAGAGGCTCTCCTATACTGCAAACAGAGCTGCACATAAAATGGGTGATTGCTACCAGCATCTTAAGCTCATTAACGCTACTATATTTTTTAATAGAAATAAAACTAGGAAAGAAGAGAAGGGTTCATGTAAACAGAGCAGATTTTATATTAATTTAATTCAATGTATACAAATTAATACATATTGTGTGGAGGCGTTGAGCAAGGGTAATGAGGAGACCTCACACTGCAAGGGATTTCAGTGTTTACATGATGAAACTTATACTATCTTTAGACAGATGTTACTTCAATTTCAGAAATATCCATTAAAAATAAATGTGTTTCTTTTTCTACTGACTTATTTTCATACTTTGTCTCTTGCATCGGAAATGCTGATCTGAGGAGTTAAGAAAAGCCTTTCCAGATTTATACCATTTCCTTTTTCCTCTTTCTCACCCTCCTCACTCCCTACATGTTACTGTCTTACGACGCCTAAGAGGGTATGTTACATTGAAAGCTTCTCCAGTTTGGGCAAAGGAAAAGGTTAGTTCATTTTCACTCACAGTTAATGTGCAGTGCTAAAAGACAAGCATGTAAAGGGCAATTTGTTTTCAACTCTCCCAACCAAAACAGTGGGTTTTGCACTCTCCAACCACCCCTTTTTTTTAACGTGTTCTAAATGTAAGTTCTGCAAACAAAATTCTGTATATATAGCTTATTTTAAAGTGACTTCAGGTGGTAATTTGTCTAGCAGGCAGGTTAGAAAACAGCTCTAAAGTATCTGTCGTAACTGCAGGGCTATTATTCCTTTAGATTTACTGGTGTTATCACAAATGCACTGTATTGCACACACTGATGAACTCTGCTCCTCAGCTGCCTGTTTTCTGTATTGAACTTACTAGCTGCAACAGTCATTAGTTATACACAGTCAACAGTCCTGGGACCCCCTGAGACACAAGTAATGACATCCTCAAAGAAGAGAAATTATTTGGAGAAACCAAATTCATGTTTAAATCTTGCCAGGCTGTGGTATAGGTGGGTCTGTAGCCTATCCAAATGCTTTACATTTAATTGCTAATATTAAAACCTACTCATGCATATTCCACATCTTGTATTTAAAATCTATAATCTTAATCCATCTTCTGTTCTTCAGAAAGTTTAATGATTTTCATTTTGATGTTTACACACACGAAGCAAGGGCTATATAAGGAGTCAGATCATCTTTCTACATACATAAAAATGAATGCTACCTCCTCTAAGTGCACACAACTTCTGATACCATTTTCTTTACTGCCACACTTATGACACCACACAAATTCTCCTTAGCCATACCAACAAGAGGACAGAACTACAGTACAGTCTCAGAGATAAGCACTGCAGACATTATAGAAACAGCTGACTGTAATCTCCACAAAACTAACCGAAAACAAATTAATGTATCACAGACATTTTATTAAGCTAGACACAGAAACACAGAATATTGAAATACCAGCACAGCCAGAGTTAACAGGCACACACATTCACTTGGCTGGCTCTTTGTTTGATAAGTAGGACTCATTTTGTTGGCTTTGCTGTTAACGCTGCAAAACATGACACCAAGTCCAAGGCTGGTTTCCTACTGCTTATGCGTCTTCAATTTCAACTTCCTCTACACAATATTCAATTGAATTCTGGCTATCTCCTTTCCCCTTCCAGACTCATGAGCAGAAGCAATATTCCCTAGAGAAATCTGGCACGATCTCACTGTTTCAGAAATTTTTTTTTTTACTGCATATCTGCTAACTGCCCTAGATGCTTTCCTGACTCCACGCTAGCACTTTTGTGAACTTATTTCCCAGTGACCTGAATCAATGGAGCCTTAATCTGACTCAGGAAATCAACTGCAATTTAGTCATAAAAAGGCAAAATCTTCACACATATCCAAGGCAAAAGATTAGCAAAAAGGATCTTGCATTACACAGTAATTCGAATACATCTGGAGTCTACCAGACAGCAGCAGAAGCAAAGTTCCGAGTAGAAATACACCACTGAAAATGCTTGTCCACCAGCTCTAAAACACTGTGTAGGCTGGTCTTTGTTTTCTCCAGCTGCTGCAACAATGTATTGAATTTGACAAGAAAAGAGTCGTTTCAGCCAGAAAATGAGCATGTTGCAGGTAACAAACATTACGAAATACTTAAGCTTACACAAAGAATCCATCCCAGACAAATTGTGAGTCTAGTTCTGTTGCTCTATCTACTTTTGGTGCTGCAGTAATATTTTAAAGTCTTCTAAGTCAACTGATTTATTCAGTATAGCAAGTTTTGAAATGTATCACCACATGGGAAGGAGATTAGGGGTTTAACTATTTTTCTGTTCAGCATCAGAAATATTAAGTCAATTAAGTCAATTAAGACAACTCTCTTAATTGTATCTAAAAAAGC
The DNA here is from genome assembly GCA_013397915.1 of Daphoenositta chrysoptera. Classification (NCBI taxonomy): domain Eukaryota; kingdom Metazoa; phylum Chordata; class Aves; order Passeriformes; genus Daphoenositta; species Daphoenositta chrysoptera. Next base: position 1,862,395 of record VZRO01007291.1, on the reverse strand, counting down.
AGACAACATCGTCATCCTGTTTCCAAGTTTGTTTTCCCTGTTTTATAGGGACAGAATGGTTTTCACCATTTCTCACTCATGAGGATTTGCTACTGTCTCCAGATCACAGAAGTTTTGCTTACCTGCAGCAAAGTGCAGCTGTGCAAGTTAGGGAAAGACAGTGGGAAATTTACATCGAGCAAGAAATCCCTGTTCCTCAAAAAACATGACCTCTGCTCTTTGTCCTCTTCAGTCTCCATCCAGGAGCGCATGTGATGGAGCCTGTAGGATGCTTTCAGAGACAGGAAAAGAGCTAACCATCTGCAACAAAACACAGGAGATGCATTTATTCGCTGCTTTGTGAAAGATAGGCTCGAGTATATTTACAGCATAACTCTATTGGACAGAAATTGGGTTTTTTTTTTCAGTGTAACAGGCTTACAGTGTCCTGACATAAGGAAAGTAATTTTTGCTAGACATCTTCCAATTATATTACTCTTATTTAATTTTTTTTATGGTGGCTTAACTGAATCTAAGTGATTAAATCAGGGTACACTTTGAAGCACTTTATCTAAAAGGGTCAAGCCCCAGTTAGCCACTAGTATTTAAAATTGCACTCTGACTTCTCTGTGAATTGCTCTACGTATAAATTATTTATAACAACCTGTGTAATGGATGCAGAATTTATCATAAAGACCATTGAGATACATCAAGAGAAATCTGAATTATGTTACTGAAGTGCAGTCAAGAAACAGTAATTCAAAATAACCAGAATAAAAAAAGAATATTACACTTGCAAAGCCCTAAAGCAAAACATCTCTATTTATTAATAAATACTTGCTTTTAATCTCAAATTTCTTACAGTCACTATCTAACTTGACTCAGAGTCCTTTACAGAGTACACTATAACTTAAAAAGATCACCTCTGATTTCAAGACAATACAGTTCATGATGCTTTAAATCCACAGTTCAAAGCCTACGCCTCAGAACTCCATTGCATATTAAAAACAAGACACGTGGAAATATGGCTAAGGGCCAAAGAACAACTACCACAGCACAAGGCTAATCCACGTGTGTTTAAAATGTATGCTCAAGTGCAACTGCTAAGAATTGCACTCAACTGGCCTTCCAAAGTCTGGATTTTGAGCTTGATAATGCCAGCAACCTGCAGCGTGACCTTAGGCAAACTCTCCTTTTGCCCTTTGACCATCTTGTGTATTTACAATGTCAACTCTCCATAACACAAGGTTTCTTGTGACAGGGGCATAAAAACTGCATTGCATAACGGTGCCCTATACCTGCAGGAACACTCTAGAAGTTGTTCTAGTATTAGATAATGATAGAGAAATTATAATATTAAGAAGTATAGAAAATGTAGGTTTAGATTACTTACATCATCTGTACTTTTCCTGTAATTACTAAAAGAGAAAAAAAAAGTTGTCCTCACCTGGCTAAATGTCCCTGATTCATAAGGTTTGCCATTTCTGCTGGAGAGACATCAATAAACCGGAGGAAAGAAAAACAGCTTTCTTCATTGATGCCTAGGCCACAGAAATACTGAAGTTAGGCCAACACATTTCACAGACACTCATAGCTGAAGACTAAACTTATTTCATCAGTTCAGGATACACATTCTACGACACATGACAAATCTAGGCGAGTAAACAGGAGATTCTCATTTAACCTAGATCTTTTAGAAATACTGAAAATTCAATTTGAATCTCTGTTGCCTGACTCCACATTCCAGTTCATTTTCCAGTGTGGGCAAGAGAAAGGCGCCTACCAAAAAAGCAAAGTACATTCTAGGCCCAAGGGCAGACAGTAAGAACATTTGTTTCACTTATTAAGAATCAATAGGTAGTGTCCATACTTGCAGATTTGAACACATATCTTCCAGACAGCTGACCAGAACACGCATACCTCTGCATGCCTGTCTCACATGCTCCCTCTCATCCAGAAAGTCAAATGGGTTAGAAGGAGATGCAGGAATTGGTAGGGAAAAGCCTTGCTGGCCAACCCATGTGCATTGCACAGCCCCAATACCAGCTGAACAGGTCTATGCTAACAGATTTCAGCACAGTAATGCAGCCACTATCTCTCTTGTTTTTTACTTCTGAAGTTTCCCATCACAGTAGCTGAGTGAACTAATTAGCTCTTGTAGGAAAAATACTCAATCATCTATAATAAATTATATCTGTCAACATAAGCAGCTTTTCTGGGGGTTTTGCTCATTGATATATTCTGGGTCACTTGCATCTCATCTAGTTTCTAGATGAAAAAAAGTTGGCAGTTTAAGATACAACACATAATGTACTGAAATGAATCCAAGATTTCTTAGAATTGAATCTGTGAAAAAATCACATTAGATTAAAAAGGCAGCACTAATCTCTCGAAGCAAGTTAAAACAAGACAGACTGAATTAAGATACTGCACTAGAATTAAGCAGAAACTAAATTATAAGTTATCCACACATTATTCTTCCAGCTGCTTTCCATCCTTTCCTCTCTGACCAAAGGAAATATATGTATAAAGGCTAACAAAATTTTAGCAAGTTCTGATCAGATTATCTCAGAGAACTAATTAATCTGTCCTTTCCCTGAAGAGGACACATTAAAACCCAGCTTGCTTCCCAGGACTGTAAACCTACCCTTCCTATGGAAGAGAGACTGCTGGATGTGGTCTGGTGCAAATGGCGAAAGTAAAACCCGTAACCACCTGAAAATGAAAGCAACAAAAGCAAACAACATCACTAAGAAGGTGTTAACACACAACATATTCAATCACACAATCAGCAGAAGATACACAGTAGCCATTCACTTCTTCATTGTAAGCATTTTAGCACTCTGAATATGTGGAATTGCATGGCGGTAGAAGGAAAGCAGCACTGCTGCTAATTTGACACTGAGACACACCACTGTTGTGGAACTGCATTATATGCTCTAGAAAAGCTGATCTAGTCTTCATATATGTCCTCCTCATCTCTTTCCTGAGCACTTTTCTTAACTGAATGCAGACAAAATTAATCAAGAATTGCCATGGTTGGAGAAAACAGCCAACTGCACTTGGGCAGATTCTCCTCATCCAAGGTGAGCATTAAAAGCTGTCAAGGCACTAGCAGATGCTCACGTTATACCATGTCGTAACACACAGATACTGAGAGCTTCCTTGCATACAAAAACTCACTGAAGGAAAATCACGCGAATTTTGTTTTAGTAATCTTTTAAAACTTAATTCTACCACACATCATCAGCAACAACTCTAAATTCCTTTTCCTGGCTTTCTTACTCCATCAAAGGGATATTCTGTGATTAGGATTCCATCAAGAAAGAGCATCGATATCAGATGTTTAACAGCTGAATGACTATAAGGAAATGGACTGCTCAGCCAATGTCATTTAAATACACCAGGTAAGGGAATTAATTAGCACTTACAAAGATAAAATAAGTGTAAGTAATAATACTCAATAAGCTAAACTGGATAGGAAGTGGAATAGGCTTGCCTGTCCCGTGAGTGGTTGAAGACCCTGATCTGTCCATGACGGTAGATGAACTTGGAAATCTGGTATGGCTTTAGGGAGATGTGAAATGGAGACCAAGTTTCTTGTCGCTCAAACAGCTCTGGGTGATTGCACACCTGTAAGGAAGAGAGCATGTCAAAAGCTGGGAGAAATTAACTTAGTCTGATGTAGCATCTACATTCCAAATCAACCATGACCAATGATCACTAAAACTTCAGTTTGCTTAATATTGCACAGCTATTTTAGTGTATCTGTTCAAATTTGAATATGGCATCATACCTTTTCCTCTTCACAAAAAAGCTACTGCCTCTCCTTCCCAAGTGAATGGCTTCCTTCAACCAAACCAACCTTTGTAACCAAACCAGTCAGCAGATGCATGCACCATTTGGCTAAAGTTCTTCTTCACCCAACACCATGCTACACTGCATCCGAATCACAACTGAGCTGCATGCAAACTTGCTTGCCTATGCCAGAATTTTTTTAATATGGTGTTTTCTATGAGCTACGTTTTAGTTTTGTATTAACAAATGATTATACTTTTCAAAAATTATTATTTAAAATAGCCTTACCTTCCTGAACTGCATGACTAGATTCATGAGACTACTAGTGGTGGTCTGTGCTTGCTGTGTAGTGCCCATTGATGACTGCAGGAGGTCATCAATAGAGATTTTGTTTTTCAGAGCTTGGTACAAGAGCTTCTGTCGACTTGTCTGCTGGCAGTACATAAGAATTTCAATCTGCAAAATGATAATGAAGATTTAGCCATTTGTATCTCTGAAATGAAGGATGATGACATCAATGTGCATAAAGCTGAGAGAAACACACCTTGAGAAAAACACAGCTTTCTCAAAAAACACATTTATAGGCAGTTGCATTCAGATTTGCATTTCAGGATCTAACTTGGAAAGGACTTAACTGAGAGGGGTGTTTTGGAAGGCTTAGGTAATGATGTAGGAGACAGACCTTTAAAAATATGTGAACACAACTAAGTAAACAGACAGATTCTTAAGAAGCTTGTGAAAACATCACACCTGCAGCTGATCAGTTTAAAATCTGACTTCCATTCTACCACCCTACAGTTCCCCACTTAGAGCCGTGCTAAGGCGTGTCAGCAGCCCACAACAGCGACGGGTGCATCGCACAACAGTGGCTGTGGGAAGTCCACTGAAATTAATAATGACATCAGAGCAAACCAGACATCTCTCAGCCAATGGTGCCAAAACCTGGGGACTGTTGACAACAAGATCATCTAGTATTGCTAACATCCATGTGAAATTAAGAGACTAACGAGAGAGAAGAGTATGATGTTGCCACTGTGTATTTCTCACTCTGTACAGGCAAGCAAAAAAATTCCTAAACCCATGCCAAATCCTTCAAAAAGGCAATTGGAAATCTTTATCACCCAGTCATTGCTTATCAATCTCCTTCACTGCCATTAGGGATACTTCTGTCAAGTTAACCAGGACTAAAGATACTTCATTTTTAACTGGTAACAAAATGCTTTCCCTAGAAAAGAAATTTGTTAATTACGGGTTCTTCAGCTGCATTCAAATATAATGACATTGCTGGGATGTGGTGCAAGAAAGTGAAGGTCCAAGAGAAGTCTACAGTGAAATTCCAGGTATGCAAACTGACAAACGAGTTTGCAAATACCAGATTAGAGAACAGAGCTATGACAATACAGCTGTAATACTCATTCCAGAGAAATACTTTTTCTCACCTTATCTGACAATTCATTTTCCACATCCTTCTTGATTCTTCTCAACATGAAAGGCTTCAGGATCATGTGCAAGCGGGATAGCTGGTCTGAAATAAAGGGAAGGGGAAAGAAAGAATAATTACTTCATCAAGGAAGAAAATTATATGGTGTTTTACCACAAATGAAGTGTCTTACTGCTCAGCCATTTCCCCCCATATGAGTTCTTACAGCATAGAGCTGATATTTCTCTGCTGATTTTTTTTAATCAGTGCTGTGTTACACTGCTTTTCTATTCATTACACATGCAATATTACAGTCAGAAACACAAACTTTAACATAAACTATCAACAACAATCCAATCATGTTCCAATCCCATTAAGTACCTTCTGCTTTAGATGCCATATCTCAGAAAGTTTAGCCATTATTAGTTTCAAAAGGTAACAGATTCTTAATATAAAAATGACAGCAGTTACACACTGCACTCACTCTCATCAATGGCAGATTTGTTCTCTGCATGGCTCTCTATGTCCTTAGAAAACCATTCATTGAACTCTTCATGGGAATCAAACAATGTTGGCATGATAAAATGCAGCAGGGCCCACAGCTAAAAGGAGATGAGAAAACACTGGATCATTAAGTCATCCTACTGTGAACAAGGTAATCGGGGATCCCAAACCCTTGCAGCTCAAAATCACTTTACTAGATCATGAAACATGGCAAAATTAAACAAAAACCCATCTGCATTCTGTTCCCACCTCCCCCCAAAATGCCACAAATATCAACTTAAGAAAACCCCATTAGAAAGCAGTAAGAAACACAGCACCATTACTTCAGCCAACAAAAGGAAAACTCACTAGAATTAGATTTATCCTGTAATCTAAGTATTACTTCAAATATCTTTAGTTTTAGTTTTACTTGTATGTGTGGCAAGTTTCTATATTTTTCCCTCCCAGGGCTGATCTTACGTTTGTTTGCCAGTGGTTTGCTACATGCATGATCCCACAACCACACAAATACAACAGGCTTCTCAACTGTCCATATATGTTCAGTATGTATTCTTGTTATAAAGAAAAATCCACTCTTGTGAGCCCCCAAATACCTCAGCCATCGTGTTCTGGATTGGAGTCCCAGTCAACAACAATCTGTTTCGACACTGGAACTGTAGTAGGATCTTCCAACGAACACTGATGAATAAAAGCAAGAAAAATAATTTCTAGAGAAAACTGTAGAATGATATGAAACATAAGGTATTTTAAGACCAATTGCTTCCAGTGAGTTTCCCAAATGATCTTTGGAAGTCACTGGACAAAACTATTACAGCTGTTCCCCATTCTTCCAAAAGACAACTACAGGAAAAAGTAGCCTTTTTTCAACTAAAATAAAAAATTAAAAGGAAGCATAATTTATTTTTGTTTTCTAAGTATCCTTTTACTTACTTTTAAAACAAATGCTTACTAATAAAATCTCATTATCAGAATAATTAACTTTGCAAAAGAAACCGCTATTTTGAATCAGAATGTCATGTATTTTTCAGACTTTACAAGAGGAAATGTACAGGGTACTGTGGCAGGAGTGCTGAGCTATTCATTGAAATCCTCTTAAGAGGGGTGGTTTCCCAAGAATGTTGAAGAGACAAACTTTGGTCAGAATGAGCCTGCATCTACAGCAGTCCTCAATTTACTGTGTACAGTGGCAACTTGGACAAAGGTTATGGGAAAGCAATTACAGAAATAAAAACAGACAAATCCATTACTTGAAAACAAACAGAAAATTTTCTGGCATAGAGTCTCATGACACATACTGGGCTTTATTGCAGCCAACAGTATTCATGGGGTTCTGACCTTCATTCATGTCTGGAAGTGCCACTGAATAAGGAATCAAAATACTGCATTTAATGGAGCCAATATAAGCAATACAAGCTAAAGACTACAGACCATTCACTGGGTGTAATTCTGTGAGTAGTCAGGAGGGAAAGTGAACAGCATTTCACAGTGTTTTGTTTAACTGTCCTGTACTCTATACAAGTTTCTGCTCCACAGCTATTTTTTAATTACATTTTACATATTTGGAAAATCTAAATGCAAAAAGCCTAATGGATCAATCCAGCGTCAGAGAGTTATATAGGTATTTAACTAGGTTAGGTACTTAAGGGGTCTTATGTGTGTCAATTTTAACTTCTATCAGTTTATTTCCTCTTGATGCTTTCTTGATATTCCTCCAAGAGGCTGATCCAGAGAGAAGATTTTGTTTCCAGTTAGTTTATTACCTGGAGCTACTCTTGAGAGCTTGTGCTTCATCCAGCACCATATACTGCCACTTCACTCGCTGGAAATACTTCACATCCTGCACCACCAGCTGGTAACTGGTGATTACCACGTGGAAAGGAGCATCCTGAGTATACAACGTCTTCTATAACCACAAAAGGAGAAACAGATGCTCACATAATGTAAATACATTGTCAAGAGTTCACGGTAATTTCAGACTTCTGTTTTACAATCTTCTCATTACTGCTGCACTTTCCCCAGCTGATTTTTTTAATTAATTTCATCACAGTTACTCAACTAATGGACCTGGACTTCAGCCCTTGAACAATTTCAGACGCTTCTTAACATCCAAGACAAGACCCAGGTACTGAACCCTACAAAATGCTATTGTTACATCAGGAACAATCTGACAGACCTGCAAGGATTCTGGATCAGGGCATCCTGAGTTAGGTTACTCAAACAGAATAAACAGTCCTTANTTAATATATATATTTATATTTATAGAGTTCTAGTTCCTTCATCTCAGCTCCACACTGCATTGAATTATCCTGTAAGGTATTGCTCTTCAGCACAAGAGAAGTCTTCCACCTTATTATCTTAATGAAAATGCTACTACAGGGATGAAGAAACTCTGTATCCACACATCGTTTAGTTTGGTGATGTATGGCAAGAGGTTGTGGTTTACCCTGCACAAAAAAAGACAGTCAAAGCATACATTCATGCTGGTATTACCTGACTCCAGAACTTCCTGATCACCTTTCTATCATGAGGATTTCCCCAATAAGGTAGCACCTTAAACAGTAAAAAAAATAGAAAGACATTATCTTCAAATAAAGACACCAGCTCTAGAATTTTATAGTCTGTCATATACAAAGTGACATATCTCTTTCTCCAAAACAACAAAAGGGGAAATTATCTTTCTTACCACAGAGAAAAATCAGAAAGCATTTAAAAATACTTTGAAACAGGGCATTCCAGGAAAATGTATCAAGCAACTTGTGGCCTTATCAAGCTATGCTGAGAATCTGAAAATGCCCATTAGCATGTTATACCTTCTAGTCAGGTTTTTCTAAAAATTAATAATGATACTTTGCTTATGTCAGACAGAGGTCTGCACTCAACTGCTATAGTAACACTTAGAGGACTAGAGGGCTTGTTGTCCTGTTTAACAACCCCATGGTCCTGTTGGTTTTGTATTTCAGAAATAACCCCAAAAACTGAGATGAAGTTAAAATATCTGGCCTATTTAATACAAGAATTTTAAAAGCAAGGACTACTGCCAGAGAAATCTGTTGAACTATCTAGAGTTCAAAATTTCATGGGTCCTACTACTCAGACGTTTGTAGAGCACTGACTCCTGTCACTGGTTAATAACATTGTACTGCCATCTCCTGCCTGATGGAAGGACTACAGTCAGCTAACACTGGGAGCTCTGGGAGAGAGGAAGAATGCTGCTTTCTGAGGTGGTAAAAAGTCTTACAACTTCAACTGACAGATTACAAAAGCCTTTAATTGAATATTCTTCCCACTGTTCTGAAATAAGGATGCTTGCAAAACAACCAGACTGATCGAGAAGTGATTTGTCTTTTAGTTTACATATTCTGCCATGGACATAAATTCACTGTGATTTACTACAAGCAGAACTGACTGCACACTTCTGTATGATTAGAGGCAGAAAAAAATCTGGTTGAAAAAGATTGATCGAAGTTGTAAACATCTGACAGTAAGTTTAGAAAATTTCTTTTTAAAACGTGTTTTGTTCCATGGATGAGGTAAACAACAGCATGCAGTAAGATCAGCATGCCAAAGAACAGCTATACAATGATATAAACAGTTTGGGGTTTAAGTCAAAAAAGACAAAACTATCTTTTCACAAGCATGCTGACTGCATTTTTCAAACATTTTCTGTATTTCATTCCTGAGAAGGAGAAAGCATAAACAGTTGCTTGTCTACTCTGTACAATGAAATGATCAAAGGAAGTGAGAGAAAGCAGGTAGAATGGCCAACAGCTCTCAAGTTTTCTAATGAAGAGCCCTTATTATTTCGGGCTATGAAAAGACATGAATGGATTATTTTTAGGTTGTGTTGGGTTTTTTTTCTTTTGAGTACCTCCTCAATAACACAAGTGTTTGTATTTCTTAATTAGTTTCTTTAAAGGTTCAGTAATGCCACTTTATTCCAAAATACAAGTCACTTGAATAATCCAGTATTGAACTATGCTTTAGCACAACTTCTCCTCATACAGATACCTCAAACTATACACCACCACAACCAACATACAGGGATCTCTCTATTTGGTCAAAGACTCCTTTAATATTGCCCTGCCCCAGATCAAGAAATCAAATATCACATATAGTAATACTTTTTAAAGTAGGCAAGACATTCAAACAATTAACCTGATGTTAGTGGTATACTGGTTACTCGTAACTGTCTTCTACTGTTTTCTGTAAAAAGGAAGATCTGATGTTTCAAAAGAAGCCAATCAAGACTTCTTCATATCAAAGGTGACTGTGTTAACAATCCAAATTCTTAAACTATGATCTGTTCCTCTTTGCAGATGTAACTGCAAGCTTCTGACACTTTCATCTATTTTGAATTCTGAAATGTGTAGCAGTACACATTTCTTTTCAAATTCTCCTTTGCAACACTCAAATGTTTTCCACTGGGGGACAGGTAAGCAGCTTGTTTTTCAGTAACTGGTAGGTCCTTGCTTTCTAATTTACTATTTACTAATTCTATTTACTATGTTTTCACATTCACAATATACCTGAAAAACTCCATTTGTTTTCTTCTAATCTTTTTGTTCTCACCTATTTGTGCTTCACTTCTCTCCTTTTTCTTGATTATTAACTTGTATGCCCATAGTTCTTCTATTTTTCTGTAGTAACTACATTTTGCCTCCCTCTTATCTGTTTAGAGTTTGTTCACATACGATCTTTATCTGACTGAAATTCATATGAATGACTGAAAACACAGCTCTAACCCTGAAGACATTATATAAAACTTGGTATATAATTCTTGGTTCTGCTGCCAGGCCCGTATGTTGAAATCATACATCCATTTGCTGACCTATGACAATTCCTTACTGAGAAAGTATCTTTAAACTGATGCAAAATGAAAAGCATGTGAATAAAGTAAGAATATTTTTAAGCCCTAGATAACTGAACACTCCAGAAAAAAACAGGATGATGGAAAAAAATATCAGAAACAGGCTCAGTACAGAGTTTCATATTCCAAGGTCAGTAAGCACCCAGATGTGATACAGAACTCAGGAGAACAAAATGGTTTGCTCTTGAGAAAACAGAAAGAATTTCCTTGGACATGCATATTACCTTAAATTTAGGTACAAATCTGGCAAACTCCTGGTGCCAGTTGTTCAGAGTAGAGGCAGGTGAAATTATTAAAAAAGGTCCCCAGATGTTCTCTCTCTGGAAAACACACATAAAAAATTAAATTTAAAAAAAAAATTGAATGGAAGTGATATAGAGATGGTTTGATATGGTTTTACATCTACTGAATGACAGTGGCTACATGAGAGGGAACTGTATGCAACCTAGCAAAACTCTCCCAGCACAGCAGGGTGATAGAAAATCAGAGCAGATCTAGTGTTTAACCAAGACTTATTTTGTAACAGCAAAGTTGTTCCCAGAACAAACTCCTTTGTTTCTGACAGTTGCCACCTTCGTGTTGCAAACAGCCCCTGTCATATTGATAAGGGAAAGATCTTCAGGTGGCATTGAAAAGCTTTGCTGTGCCACAGCACACATTACAATACCCTCTGGTGAATAACTGAGTTGATCCATTAATATATTAGCAGTTACAAGCTTGCCCTCATAAGGGACAGGCAGGAAAAATAAAACCATGTGTAACCTTCCAAAAGCCTCAAGGTGCAGTGTCACAGGGAGACAAGCTGATCTTCTTATTCCTTCCACAGAGACAAGCTCAAGAACCTTCAGCTCTGCACCCCTTTATAGTATTTTGGCCAACAGTACCAGGAACATAAAGAAATACACACAATTGTCACTTTGTCACTAGTGCAGCTTATTTTGCTCCTAGTATCACTTCGTTGATATCTCATATTTAGGGCAAGTGACTGGACTGCAATCAAGACCTTTATTTTTTGAAATAAATGTATCTATTTCTGCATGAAGAAGTAAGTTCCTGTTGCTTGTTCTGTTTTGTTTGTCTGCCCTGGCACAGAAGAATCACTGTGCTTCCTAAAAAGCCCCGCTGAAATATGGAAATTAATGCTAATTGCCATGAATCTCAGAATTTGAGCACTTTGATCTGTAAAACTCAGTGAACCTTGAAGTGTACAGCTTGTTCTCTCCTGAGGCTTTTACATTCAGTGCAAGTGCGAAGATACTACTCTGTGAATAAATGAAAACTCTATATAAATACAAACAGACATACACACATATTTACAACTATTTAAATGGCTCCACTTGAAAACAATGTATAAAATACCTTTTAAGACATTCAAGCTTTGTAATCCAAATTTCCAACATGTGAAAAGTATGCATCTTCTATTGAGCATACTACCCAGGAACAAGCCACCTACCTCAGCCAGATGTGCAAGGAGAGCAATACTTTGTACTGTTTTACCCAGACCCATTTCATCTGCCAGGATTCCATTGATGCCCTGCAAAAGATCCATAAATGAACACCTTTGCTTTACTACTTATTAATCCACAAAGGACTGGCAGAACAGTTGCCACTGAATTTAGTGGGAACAGCCCCACTATAACAACTCTGACAACACTCTGAAACTTTATCATCTCTTACACCTTTTCCTGAGAGGTAACTGATCTCAACTGTATTTCATTCATCCCTCAGTCTGATTTTTCCCCTAAGCCTCTCTGCACTTCATGATCCCATAGTGACCTGGGAACACTCAGAAGGACAAGACTGCCTGCAGCTTACCAGCTGACCCAAGCCTGAAACATTATGCAACTCCAGGTACCAGAAGTCTCCTCCATCTATGATCTAAGTGATAAACAGTTGTATGAACCACACAAAGAATACTGAACTCAATGCCCCATTCAAAGCTGTTATGTCCTATATAATCAAGAACACTGGTACATGGCCTACCTAATATTTTCCTTTCTTCCAAATACATTAAAGATCAACTATACACAGTCTGTTTTTAAAAACAGTACATTCTTTTGGCCAACTTCACTCTAATGACTTAAATAATCCCAGAAGTTATAAAAATTTGCAAGATGTACTAATATACCTGCTCATATAGGTTAGCCAGCCAATTCATGCCTTTCAGTTGATAACCTTTCAGTTTTCCATTGAAAATGGTAGGCTGAGGAATATCTTCTCCTGCTCGGATAGACGGGTTTGCTAAACTGTAGCTCTCTCCAAATCCAGTACCAGACTTGTTAGCAGCCCGTAAAGCAGCTGCCCGGCTCTCCTTTGCATCTTCATCAAATGATCTGGTCTGAACAGCAAGAGGAAGGTATGCATAAGACGGTGAATACATTAATTTATCAAGAAATTGTAAAGTGAAAGGCTTTACAATTCACATTAAGAAACAATACTCACCAGAAACTAGAAAATGAGCCTGTTCCTATAGCCCATATCTTGATACACTGGTTTTCTACTTGTTTAGCACAAAAAGTGTCAATGGAATAAAATTCAAATCTGGTCCCCAGGATTAACCTATTTGATATGGCTGCTATGAAAGATCCTGGTACTTTGGCCTCTGCCAATTACTTTGCTTTCTCTTCTACTTCATGGATCCAAAAAATACATACCCGGGCCTGATGAATCTGGTAAGCATCCTCAGCATTCTTCAGAGCTTGGGCCTTGTAATAGTTGCTATCTGAAAATAACATACCCATGTTAGAGCTCTGCAGCAGTAACCACCCAAACACACAGATAAATTCCAATAACTGCAGTTATCCTTCTTGCAGAGAAGGATGTTGTGCTTGAAATTGTTAAGTTTGCACCATAATATACAGAGTACAGTAAATTTCAAAAGAGTTCGAGGAAAGGACTGTAAATGAATCACTTACCATAATCTTCTTGGGTGATGTTGACCACTACTCCTCCACCAATATCAATCTGCCGTTGGGTAGAGCTGTCTTCCAGTTTGCGCAGGATTTCCTCCTGTATCCCATCATGTCCAATATCTCGTTTACGACTCATAAAATGGGCATATAATTCAGTTTGTGTGATCAGGAAGTTAAGTTTTCGCTGCTGTCTCTTAGCCTAAGAGCATTTACCAAAAACAGGTGAAGGGGAAAAAAAGACAGGACAACAGTTCAACGTTTACAATACAATTAAACAACAAAAAAAATTCATCTAATAATGTATCAACAACTAATCTATCTAGATTATGTTAAACACACCACTGTGCTAAGTGCTACATTACTAGTTGCATGTAAGAACACCAACCACCTCCATAAATACCCATATTAAAATATAAAATTGTTGTAAATAAAAAATTAATTATATTTAAATATAATATTTAAATATGTTGTATTTAATATATATTTTATATATTATAATATATATATTATATATTATAATTAATATTATATAAGTATTTAAATTCAGTAATCATGACAAAAACAATAATAAAAGCAAATTCAAACATTTTGTTTACACTGACAAACTAAAATATGAACAAAAATAGCAGGATTTTAGTGGTCTATAGTAAAAGAACTCAGCAGTTAAGAAATGCTCTCATGGCAACCTGACTCGCACATTCTGTTACTTATTAGTAGAGGGAATTATGGTAGTACACATGAAATACATCAATAGGTAATACAGTTGAGGTATTATCATTACTCAGCATTCAGCAAGACATTGCAGAAGCTCTGTTCACCCTTAGGCTCTGAAAAAAAGTGCAACAGCTAAAATTTGTCTATTAATCTAAGTCAGCAGTAAACTTCACAAAATGCTTATGAATTTGCAAGAATAGGAGGAACACAATAAATACAAGCATAATTTAAGCATAAGACTAAATATAAGGCATTCTAAAGATTAAACCTTTCCTCATATAAGATACCCATATAAAGTAACAACCACAGATTCACTAGAGAGCTTTTACAAGGAAACTTTCTTAAATTCAATCCCTTTTACTCTGTAATGGAGTTCAAGAGGTTGCCAGTTGGCCAACAAAAAAGCAAGCACAGAAAAATTCTGTGACCCCTACATAAATAACAGTATCAGTTTACAGCAGTGGAAAAAAAGGACATGAAAAAAATTCAATGTCAATGAAAAAGTGTCTTCCGTTCTGGACCCAGAAAGATGTACAAACCATCACAAAACATTGGCCCTTACCAACACTGAGCTGCGTATGTCTGTAAGACACGCACTGCTTCTCAAATTCCTTCCTCAATTTCACTCAATTATAAAGAATTTATGCAGTTTGAAATTGTGTTCTTAATCACCTCTTGCTAACATTAGAACTATGTAAAGAAAAATAAGACAGCAGAAGAAATATGTGGAATAGCACTGAAACAGAACAAATAACTGAATTTCATGGCTTGGATTTAGAAACTCAAATTATCTAGTCACTTTTGTGTTTCCTCAGCAGATTAATTATCAGCAATCTGTGATTTTGCTGTACCTCTCTCATCTCCTCATCCAGCTTGCGTTGCTCCAGAGCCTCCTTCTCAGCTCGCTTCCGATGCTCTTTTTCCACCTTTTCATACTTTTTCCAGTAGAGAAGCATCTCCTTGGTGAGACGACGTGCTCGTGGTAGAGTTTCCTTACAGTTTTTCTGGGCTTGGATAGCAGCTCTACGTACCTCCCTCATGCACTGGTGGGCAAGCTAGAGAGGAATAAGATTTAGGAGCAGTGGTAAAATGGGCAGATTGTAAAGAAAGCCAGCAATAAACAATATCAGATTTAATTATAACCAAGTCTGATCCTTCAAAAGAGAAAAACCTGTGATACTTTACTCAGCAGCAATGCTTCTGAAATGGGGTGAGAGAATGTGATCTTCCAAAAAAAATCTGAGATGATGGAGAAGACAAAATTTGAAGGCAGTTTCAGCATGGCATAATACTTAAAAGACTGATCTGATCTGATACGTAGGTCCTTGAAAGGGACTCAGAAGAACAAAATTCAAGGCTTGCCTACAGCTCTGACTCACCTATTTCTTCACACTTTTCCAGAGTTGTTTTCTCACTTTTTAATAGGAATATACTTAAGGATACTGCAATAGCAGTATTGGTGGAACACAATCCTGTTCACATGAACACACGGAAAAGTGAGGGAGCATTCTACAGTTTTGCTACTATTTCACAAAAAAACATATGTAATTTTTGTTCTAGTATAAATAAATTTATGTCATTATGTCATAATGGTAAAAATTGCTGGGTTTTTTTGTTGTTTGTGACAGTTTTTTTCCTCTACTAAAATTTGCACATCAACAATTCTAACACAGATTTCAAATGATAAAACAATACAAAGGGAAAAAAAGTGGAAATTTAAAATCTGTAAGTCCTACAGCAGAGTTTCTTAAATACACACCAGCAAGTCCCATTTTCTGTATCCCTTACAAAGAAAATGCTCCCTTTTTCAGTAACATATACACAGAACAGGAAATTTCCTACACCACCTTGTCTCTAACAATTCTCAGTGATACACTTGATTACCTTTACATCATTAGCCATAGGAATGAATCAGACTCTTGAGCGTAACACTTGAAGAATGCTCAGAAAGCCATTACCGAGTGTTTGCAAGTAAAGTTTTCTAGAGCCGCTTCTCAGAGAACATGGATGAGAAGATGGATTGCTTTTGCAACCACTTAACCCAAAAACTGCTTTCTTTTTAATTTCAGGTCCTCTATATATTTATCTAAATTAAAGCACTTAATATTCCAAGAGCCCCTTTGACTTCAACCAGAATGCTTAAAACCAGCAAGCTTTGGATAGTGAATTGATGGGCAGCTCAAAAGTCAAAGTGTACCATAGTCGCTAATGTACAGTATCAAAGATCAGCAAATTTAAAACATACAAACTCAATCCTTCAAAAGCCAGAAAGATCTCATGAAAGGAACTCATGTTGCTTGTTTCATCTGTTGCTTATGAAACAAGATAAAACAACATATCTAAGAAATGAAAAGCCTTTTAATAAATGACAATTACTTGTATACAGTGCTTTCTCCTATACTGCCCTGCTAGTATAGTCAGTACTGTAGGAAATAGAAGAAACATAAAGAGGTTACAGTTTGCTTATTACATCCAGTACAAGTAAGAGTACGAAACTTAACGCCACCTACCTTTTTGCTGTTGGTTAGGAAGAGGTTGCGGGCTGAAGCTTTCTGTTTGTATGCCTGTAAAAGAACACCATCTGTAAATTAGTTAAAGGGTAATGGTTTCACAGTATTTTAAAAGATCACTATCTAGTCTTCAGTAGGTACATGTGCCAACTTCATCCATGCACACTCTTTTATAATTGAGAATAGGTACTGTAAGTACTCTTCGTTTTGACTGAAACAGCTTTTCATCCTTAAATTACTGAAGGCATATATAAATGTATTCCAAATCCTGAAGGAAGCATGCAAAACACCTCCTTTTTCACAACTGTTTCTTTAATTACTACTATCCCAAAGCAGGGTTCTCCTATTCCATTTTTATCACTGAAGCAAACAGTATTTTCCACTGTTTCCCAAAGACGTTAAGAATTAATGTAGATCCTATGTCCTTCACATGATCAAAATCAGTCTTTCGAAAAAATATGGTCTATCTCACTGCACATATCCTTTGTTTGACTTTTAAGTTCATAAAGGATGATACAGTCATGACTTGTTTTGACTTCCTAGAACTCAAAGTCTGTTTGTTAACTGTGAACTCCAAAAAGCAGGTTCTAAGGTCCACTCTGACCATCTCAGAAAACTATTAACAGTGAACCCAGCTTTCTACTTCAAATGTGCCTGAAGCTTGTCCTGTAAACAATACAAACACTTTTCCCCAGTGTTTCTGAGGTAAGGTTTGAAAAACACAGGTGCTACGACTGAAACATTCCTTTCCTGAACTTTATGGTAAACCTAGATACTGGTTTGCTCTATACTGCCATTCTGTAGATCAGTGTGAGCAACTGCTAGGGTTTGCTGCACTTTTTATTGCCAAGGGTTGAACAGCCACGAGAAAGCTGAATGATACCACTGATGATCTGTTTAGATACCACTTATGATATTTCAACGATACATTGCTTATGGATTACAGAATTCCAGTTAGGTCATTAATGACCAACAGAAAAATTGGGTCTCACTTTATTCTGTTTTTATAAGTCTCAACTCCCCACTAAGTTGATTTTCTATTTCACTTTCTTGTATTATCACTGATCTACTGCCACTAGCCAAGCTCACCTTTGGCAACTCCTTTTTAACAATGCTAAGCCACACTTTCCGCCGACGTGCATTAAGTTGCTCAATAGACAAATGTTTTTTCTTGGACCCAGGTGGTGGTGTATCATGGGAAAACTTAGCAAAAACTTTGGTCTGGTGATGGTGGCGTCGTGGTGACTCCTCTGAAGACAGTTCTTCATCTCGTCTCCTCTTTTTCTTTACTTTTTTCAACTTGCCTGCATGGCAACAACAATCATAAAAATACATTTCTATTTTTGGGGCACATTTAGTCATGCATCTTTCCTGAGTAAACTCTTCTAGTCAGTTTATATGTGGAACCAACAAAAAAGCCAAACTTATCCATGTTTGCCAATTCTGGTACAATTAATTTATACTATTAGATATTTCCTCACTGCTTTATAATGGAAAGATTTTTCTTGGTAACAGAGGGATGAAATGCAATTACTTCCACCCAGGGAAATTTGCCTTGAGACTTAAAATATCTAGGACTTGGTGCAATGTTTCTTGCTTTGTGACAAAATTCTACTTAAATATATGTAAAGGTAAGACATTTAAAGGAGACAACATTATCATTTTGTATAGCACGTCTCAAAGCAAACTTCTTAGCAAAGAGAAGATTGTGTTGAAAGAGATTGGCATGTTGTCATGTCATACCAGCTTTCAGACAAAACTGATACTGCTATCAGATATTAAAAATATTCACTGTGAGTATGCAAAATTATGGATGCTGCTAGATTAGTGGAGAAAAAAACAGTTTTAAACACAGTTAAAGGAACTTGCCAAAAGAAAGGAAGACAGCCTGAAATAACCCCTTTAAAACACAGCTCAAAGTTAAGTACTTGCACTAAGAGAGTTCACCTTACACTGACAGTTCATAGCCTTCTCTACTTCCTTACAGATTTACAACTACTGCCAGCCCAAACAAGAAGGGAAACTACTTCCTGGCAAAATGCATGTCAGAAACTCCAGCTGTTATATCAGAGATATAATTCTATTTTAACTCTTATCAAACATCAATTCCAAGTTCCCTCTATTTTCCAGAAAACACTCTCACTCCCTGTAACTTCCTGTTCACTAGAACTACATATTCAGGAAAAACTGCAGCAGGTACTGGATAAGTTCTTACATTTTTCAAGGACCTATTGTGCTTTCAAAAACTCTTGAGTAAATGGACAATGATACAAAACAGTGCTTATGGATTCCAAACCACTGAATAAGGTCCACAAAGAAAATCTTAAGCCATGAACTCTCCCATCACACGCCTTTTTTCCACCCTAGCTTTCTAGGAACCAGACAATAAAGCACAGTATTTTCTGAAGACTTTTTTTTTTTTGTCAGAACTTGGTATTTCCCTGCAAAACCCACAAGTTTTGAACAATTATGTTTAATCAAAGGAAATTATGTCGGAAAGATGTTAAATCACAGCAGCCATTTAAAACCACGAGGTTAGTGACTTTACCTTTTATTTTTTTCTCTTCTTTAAACTTCTTTTTCTTGGGCCCTAGCAGGTGGCGCTGCTGCTCGTAGTAGGGGTCGTAGGTAGAGAGCAGCCCCGTGCTGTAGTACTGGTACTGCTGCAACTGAAGGGTGAAAGTGAGCAGGTAACAGAGACAGCCCCTAAACAAGCTCAGATCCTGAACATAAATAAGAGATCAGGAAACATGCACTTCTCCATATTTTGCATTTTTTATCAACTATCAGAGAGTGTCTAAAATGAAACCACTGCTCCCAGGGGTGGCCCCCAAGTTCTGCACGGGGAACCAAGTCCACCCAGTTAAGTAGGAGTGAAGAGCAGGCAGTGAAGGTTGCACTTTCAAAAAATACTGCTCTGTCTTTTCCATACAGGTGCTGCCCAGCAAGACAACACATTACGTGAAGAAGTCCAATCATGGACCTAATATTTGTTTTGCTTACATTCCCAAATTAAATACATGTTCTACTTTATCGTTCCAAAGGATGTAAAAGGACAGGTTTAAAGAACAGACATTTAAAAGATTTCCACAAGGACAAACAACTTGAAGACTCAGACTGTCATATAAAAATATAGCTGCCTCAGCATTTTTTCCCATAAATGACTGAAAAAGCCAGTATATTCCCAGCATTATTCAAATGAAGTGCTGAAGAACTCCACACAGATTGCATATAAACAGGCAAATTAAAGACAGTACAGCTCAGAAATTAAATTGAAATTAATTAATTTCAATTAATTAATTGAAAACCTAAGCATATATTTAACAGAAGATTTTTGAAAAGTGAGACCATGAGCGTAAACAAACTTTCTGAGTAGAAAACGTTTTCCCCCCATAACTGTGTACTGCTGATCTGACAATACACTGGTTACTTTCACTGGATATTATTTCTTACTAATCTGGAAATAAATATTTGTGTAAAATCTAACAAAATTATGACCTGTGTAAAACTTTGGTATATATTTGTGTGTTTTCCAGTCCATGAAATGAGTTTTGATAAAAATGTAAGAGCAATTAAAATAACGCAGTTAAAGGAAAGAATAAAAATCAAGGAAATGTAAAAATTCTGTTTTTTTACCTCTTTGTCTTTGCTATATTTACTTTGATGCAATTTCTTATATTTATGTAATCGCAGCATATTGTGAAGTTCCTCCTTTGAAAGGGAAAATTCTTCTTCCTCCTCTCCATCCTCATCACTCGGTGAATCTGTGTCACTGGAATCATCACTCAGAAGGATACTCTAATAAGAATAAATGGGAATTAATTTAACAGTCCCTAGTCCCTGTACTGAATTGTTTATTTATGCAAAACACTCTTGAGCCTTTAACTAATAAAGGGGTGTGGGTCTGGCCCAACAATGATATTTAGCACTTACGAAGTGTCTTCCCTCTAAAATGACTCAGAAAATAGTTTTCTGAGGAGCAGACCTGTGTAGCAGCGAATTCAATACACATTTTTTGATTTGGAGGAAAGTAGCTTTCTGTTAGTTTGTGATAGTTTCATCATTTTAGTTCACTTCATTTGTTTGTGGTCTCAGGAAAGCAGCAGTGAGAAAAACCAGGATAACAGTAGGGGCATTTTGTGATGTGTGGTTTGCAGGTGCTTCCCTACCCCATTTGTAGTTTGTCCCACTATCCTACCACTTCTACCTGCATCAGTTTCTGCAAGCTTGGCTCTTGTTTGACCTCTTGGCCACATGTGTTTGCTAAGCTGAGATGGCTACAATACAGTGAAAATGCAAAGATGGCATAAAGCCGCCATTCCCCTCTCTTTTGCCATCCTCACTGAGACCTTGTACTGAGTTCAACTTAAAACCGAATTTTCAGTCGAGTCCCAAGTCTCCATTTAATACATTTTATAACAGATTAGTTTAATTTAGACAGTGTACTAAAATTAATTCAGGTTCTGAATGTATACTCACTGCCAAGTCCACCACTAAACTGCATTCCCAGGTGACACTCATGATGATCTGCTCCATAACCTTTCACAGCACCAAGGACAGACTGACAGTTCTGTAGTTCCCTAGATCCTCCTGCCAGCTTTTCTTTCAAATGGGTGTCATGTTTGCAAACTTTCAGTCAACTGGGACCTCCCTGATTAGCCAGGACTGCTGGTAAATGACTGAGAATGGCTAGGTGGGTAACTCTACTCACAGATTCCAATAGCAGCATTTCTTTCCAATATTCTTACCTTCAGCCACTTTCTGCTTTTCTTCAGTTTGGAGAAATTATATAAGCTCCCTTTTTCAGACTTTGGTTCTGTTTAGAGAAAAAATAAAAAATAAAGTTCTTAAGAAATAATGCTTTTCCAGCCTAACCCAGAGAAACCAGAGATTCAACCTAGTACGTGCCTACCTGGTTGGAGCACTCCATTCAGGGAATGTGTGTTCAGCATCCCAGAATTCCCTGCTCCAGAAGACTCTCCAAGAAAGGAGTCTGGAGGCTCTTCCTTAACTTGCATCAGGGGATCCCCAGACTGAGGCAGCAAAGGATTGTCATCCAATCCATCTTCACTTTCATCACTGCAAGAAGATCCATAATACAGTGGCAATGACAGGAAAATATTCAAAAGAGAAGATGCCCATCCAACTTTCTTACATTTGGACATTTGTCAAAAGGTTTGAGAATTGAGACAGCTTCATATGTAATTTTACACATCAGAAATATTGCTGTCCATAATTTCCCGTTCGTCCCTTAGCAACAGTTAATCATCAGACCAGCCTGGCTATACTATCAACCTGCACCTCCAGTCTTTAACTAGGTATCTAATTTTAGAAGCATGAACTAAGCAAGTCAAACCAAAGCACAATACTGTCATACTCACTGGGATGTGACAAATGTAGCTATACCTTTTCTAATCCTTGTGAGAGTCTTATTACATGCTTGTAAATATACCTGTTATCTGTTGCCCATTCAGTTACCAGTTCTGTAAATCTACAATTCCAAAACACTGATGAAATTAAGTATTGTTTTGGGACAGAAACATACCTTGATGACGCCTCATTGCTACAACTTAACACATAAATTCTGCATCTGACAATAGTCTTTCCATTTTCTTTATGACTAGAGGCTGTAAGTGTCACTGAAAATCTACTTAGGGCCTCCTCATCCTACTTTTTGCAGACAAAGAAAGTTTTGGCCACTCAGCTTCAAAAAAGAGCTTTAAAACATTGTGCTAATTCATATATGAGCTGGTAACACACTGTATTATCACTATGAACTGAGAGAAGCACAGTCCAAAATCTTTCAAACAATCACAAAATATCCCAAGTTGGAAGGGACCCACAAAAATCATTAAGTCCAACTCCTGGCCCTGCACAGGAGAGTCCCCAAGACTCACACCATGTGCCTGAGAGTGTTGTCCAAATGCTTCTTGAACTCTGTCAGGTTGGTGCTGTGACCACTTCCCTGGAGAGCCAGTTCCAGTGCCCAACCACCCCCTGGATAGAGAACCTTTTCCTAATATACCACTTAAAACTGATAAAACTTCATGTCATTCCCTCAGGTCCTCGTCAGTGGTCACCAGAGAGAAGAAACAGAAAGGCTTTGTTTCAGAACGCAAAGCTAATGCTAGATTTATTATTAAATTTATTAGTATTTTTTTAGATTTCCTCTTCTCTAGGCTTGGAACAATCCAAGTGACCTCCCCTCCTTTAAGGCAGAAGAGTTTCTAATGAACAAGTCACTAATAAATTCTTAATATGGTGTTGGCTGGGAACAATATAATAAAAATGCCTGTCTTTCCTTGACATTCCCAAGGGAAAGTGGAAAAGCTTTTGGTACCTGGATATACTCCTGTTAAAGATGGCAGACGTCTGCCGTAAGAACTGATCCAGTTGCAGAGCTTTTTCCAGGTATTGCAGGTAGACGGGTTTTGCCAGCTCTGAGCAGCTGCCATCCTCCCTGGCACCCAGCTCTGAGGCCATAGAACAAACTTCTCCTCATGCACAGGTGCCTCTGAACACACAGCTGCAGAAAGAAACAAAGGCCATCAGCACCACAACTCCTCCGAAAGGAGCAAACTTGGAGAGCAGACAGATCTACCAAGGCAACTCTGGGCAAAAGCTTAGATTGCAGGTAATGGGTACAGTAAACAGAAATTTTCATTCAACTTTCTACCACAGTACTACCACACCCAAAAACAAGATTCTTAGTTTTCTGGTTTATGACTTTGTGGTTGCTGTTTGACAGGAACAATCACTGGTTTAACCTATTATAATAATCCAAGTGGTGACATAGAAATTCAAAGTATTATGAAGACAGTCCTCAAGCATGTAAAGTAAGCTTTCATCATTATTAAAGATAACATGTTTAACTCTGAACAGAGGACATATAACTTATTCCAAAAAGGAAGAACTACCAGAAGTATTGTTCCTCTGTTGTTTTTACCATTCTGTTCACAGCTGTAGTCTACCAAATACTTGTAATATTTCTACTCTACCTTAAAGCAATGCTACTCTTTCAGCACTGAAAATATAGCTGTTACCTGTTGGCAAACAAGCTACAAATATTTGACCAAAAACCCTTCCATTCTGAAGTGCAATTTTATTAAAGAAAATGTAACACATAAAGAGCAATTTGCAACATACTTTTTAATATTTAAAAATTTAGAACATATTCTCCACCCAATTTTTTTGTAATTTGTTCTCTGGATTTAAGATTATTAATAAACCCAAATGCACCCCCCTGCAATATTTGCATACGACATACTCTAAGAACAAAGCTACCAAAACATTCTATTGCTCTGCCAACTACAGTTCTCTCTTCCTTTAACTACAAAGGGTGTCATAACAACTGTTGGAGTAATAGCTCTGTCAACTCAAATTTTACTTTTCTTTGACTATAAAGGATGTCATCACTGTTATAATAAAAGAGAAAAATACATGATTTCCAAAGCCAGAGTTGTCACTGTATAAATGAAAGTGCTGTCAAGATCTTAAATATTTACTAACAAATGAATAATAAATAAATAAATATCTTAAGCTTTTACTTCTGGTGGAGGACAAAAATCATAGAATGGATTAGATTGGAAAGGCCCTTAAAGAACATCTAGTTCCAACCCCCCTGCCATTGGCAGGGACACCTCTCACTAGAACAGGTTGCTCAAATTAAAACCAGTCAGATTAATTGTTCTTCTGAATGATTCTTCTGGTTTCTATCACTTCTTAAAAATGCACAAAACCTGAAGCAAACTTCACATTAATTTATTGCCAGACATTTTATATTTGCTCAATTATTAAATCAGTGACTAAATTGTTTTATGCTTATGTAAGTGAGCATATAGATTTGGTATCCAATCTTTAAATTCTCTCTTCACATATACACGTCCAAAACCCAGCATCTAAACTTCTCTAAATCTTTCATTCTCTAAAATTGCAGAATAGATTCAGAACATCTAAAGTTAAAATAAACTATGATAAGTGATTCTCACCTTAACACCAATGGCTGTGGCAGAACAAGAGCAAATTTTATTATTTCTTAATAAATACTGTCTTGAGTTAACATTCTTACCCACAGAGAATAACCAATAACACACCAGAATTTCTTAGACAAGGTAACAGCTCTGATTTAAAAATTTTTAGACTGAAACTTTCTACATACTAAGTCTTTGCATACCTGATGACAACTGAATGACTGACCTCTGTCAACAAATACTCATTTCCAGCAGAACTTAGCAGAACAGTACCTGAAAGATTTCCCTATGATAAGGGTAGTAAGATGCACATTCTTCAAGCAACTTTCATCTACATATGTCATAGTACTTAACAGGCATTTTGACACCAAAGCAACCAAACAAAAAAACTGAAAGCAAGAACTGTCTTCCAAGAGAGAGAGCTAAGAACCATAAAATCATTTAGGCTGGAATTCTAGGATCATCAACTCCAGCTGCTAATCTAACAGTGCCAAGTCCACCACTAAACCATGTCCCCAAGTACCACATCCACACACCTTTTAAATACCTCCAGGGACAGTGACTCAACCTCTTGCCTGGGCAGCCTGTTCCAATGCTTGGCAACCCCTTCTGTGAAGAAATTAAGTTAAAGGGTTAAAAAATGAAAGGAAACATAAAACTTGTGCCTCTAATGGAAGAGATCATTTATGAGGTGGTAGAAAAGGACACCTTGAAGGTGAAAGGGGTTTTCCTTCTGAGCACCTCTAAAAATTACATATATTACAAGAGCAAAAATCTATCCCTAGTATCATAGCAAAAAAGTATGGTGATTCCTTTTATCATTCCATTTCAAAATGTATCCACCAACAACAGCATGTATTATATTAACACAGTTAACTTAGAACAACATGGCATCTTTCACCTGTCTGCTCTTTGCAGAAAACCACATTCCCGAAACTCAGCATTTAGTGGCATTACCTGTCCTCTGGGCACTCTGGGGGAAAACATGCCCCGAAGGGCACAAAGCACACAGGACTTGATTTGGATTCACCGCCTCTCAGGACCCTAACAAACCAAATGTACTCTACTGCCCCACAACGAGCCCTGCCCTCACAAAACTACACAAGCTTAACAGCAAAATAAAGGCGAAGAGTTAAGACAGATTTGAGGTCAAGTTTTTAATTGCAGGACAGCAAACAGGCCAGAGGCAAAAACAAACACAATCATCTTCCTGATCCAAAGTAACTGGATGCTTGTTCTTTCTGCCCAAACACACTTGTCTAAGTGCTGGTCTACGTGGATCCACCAGACTGGATCAGTGTCCCTGCTCCAGTGGTGCTCATCTGGCTCCCTGTTCATACAGTTCAGCAGATAACCCAGCAGAAGGCTATTTCTTTACTTGTAGGATATAAATGACCCTATGAAAAGAAGATGCTCACAGATGTGTTTAGTAAGTAGAAAATGAAGATATTTTCTCAGTAGTGGCTCATTGCTACTGCAAGGGTTCCCATGCAAATATCAGGGCAAGTGGCAATATCTGCCTGCACTGGCTGCAGTAACTGTGAAGAGGAGGTTTCATTCCACACTTCAACACATTAAAACCCCTTGTTGTGTGCAGTATGCTAAGCATGTACACTTATGTGCTGAGGACCTGTCTCATCCTTACTTTTTTTTCAATTATCTATGCTTTTAAATATTACTTTCCAGATCAGGAAACCTTGTATTTCCACATTTAATAAAGTCCTCCTTGACCTGACATAGTGTAAGTACTCTGCATTTCACCCATATAACAAGACATGTTTTTGCTTGTCTTCCTATTTTAATTGCTCCACAAGGCTCCTCTACATACAACATCAATTACTCTTGTCCTCAAAACAGTTACTAGTCTGTATCCTGCCTACCAAATAAACAAATAAGCACAGGAAGCTTAACAATATCCTTAAAACATATTTACAATGCCCAAAGAAATTTAGTAAGTGTTACAAAAGCATATGGAATAGTGAATAACTCAGACATTTAATTCAGCCTTTCATTTATTTATATGCTAACAGTCACAGAGTGCTTCTCTGCTGATCAAAGTAATACTACAGAAAGCTAAGTGACAGGTAATTCTTCATTCTGTGTTCTTTCATTTCCACTCTAGGTTTTAAGCAACAAAGATTTCCAATAGCAAAAACTGCTTGAACACTGAAGTGAGAGAAGATAGGAACAAACAAATGAGAGGCACACAGCCTGATCCACTACTGTAACTGTTTACGACACCACCAGCATACTGCTTCAGCGGATTTACATGGTGATGACATCCATTCCACTTTTCTTTGAAATTTTTGAAACAAATCTATCCTTTTGCCTACTCAGTTTAAGGACGAAACACAGATTTTCAAAAAGATTTCCTTACTGATGGTAACATGTAGGTAAATACTCCAATGTTACAGGGATAAATGAGCAGAAGCTGCAGAGTAATCCTTGTGCCATTTTGACTTTCTTACTGATATGTACCAATTCTATGTTAAGTTTCAGTATCAAATTCAATCAAATGCAGCAAATGTTACTGCAGTCAGTGCAGACAGGTATTGCCACTTGCCCTGATATTTGCATGGGAACCCTTGCAGTAGCAATGAGCCACTACTGAGAAAATATCTTTTATCAAATCCCTTCCTTTCCCCTACAGTTCTAATTGTTTAGAAAACCAGCATTTGGAAATAAATAGCTTCTGCACTGCCTGGCTGGCACTTTGAATCTTCTAGCATGCTTAATCAGAAGTTCATACTGAAGCCATTTAATTGTAATATATGGACCACTGAATTATTAAATGCACAGGTAAAATATCAGCAGGAATGTAATAACTTCATGCAAATAGCTTTCATAATAACTCTATTTTTTAATATTTAAGTTCAGTTCTGAAAGAGCCTCCTGTTTAAATAATATTGCTTAGTTCAATGTTAATGTAGGTGTGGGATTTCTTCCCTCACTCTTGTTTTTTCAAGTCTGCCCATTATAGCATCCTGTCAGTAAGTAAACACCCAGCACTGGAGAAGAATCCTCCAAGGACATCTTCTGAGAGCAATTAGGTTTTATAACAAGGTTTCTAAATTTTATGCCCACTGACCTGCAGCAACCAAACAGCAAAAACCTGGTCTTCTGAAGCAGCTGAGCTTTAAAAGTAGATTCTCCTAATTTAAACAAATATCCATTGCATATTTCTGAATGGAAGTCCAGCAAGCTTTTCTCACTGGTATCAAACAGGAACCCTGTAAGTAGTAACTGCAAAATTTGGGTCTTGTGCCTAGTTGCAAGCTGGATGGGGTTTGCTTTGCAGAGCTGTTTGAAGCAGTACTTTTTCATCCAGGAGTTTCTTCCCTGCCATCCCTACACTTCAGGTAAGGCCCAGAGGATTACTTTTTCTGCTCTTTATAACTAAGATCAACCATCATAGTAAATAATGGTAACAACTCCACTCCTAGCTGAGGACACATACACAAACACAGGCTGCCATGGAAGTAAAAGGTACTGGACTGCAGCTGATCCACAGCACCTCTTCTTAGCCTATGACAAATGCAAGGCAAATCAGGGAGGTAAAACTAACTCAGCCTCACCAGCCACTCATTAAGTGCATGGATATGAAGTGTGACCAGCTGGCAGGTGAGCACCAATACTTGTTCCAGTATTTCAGCCCACAGAAGTAGTTTCTTTTTTCTACTCCATCCCTTCACTGTAAGCACACTGACAAAACATCCATGTGGACAAAAACCTGAAATCACAGAAAGTATGTATTCCTTTATTTATAACACTGAAGGTTTTATCTATAGTGCAGGGTTAAAAACTGGACAAGAATACAATCTTCTATGCCACCTTAGTTGCCTTGCAATTTTAGCAGTTTTCTGGGGTTTTCCCACACATGGGTTTTTTGTGCTTTGCAATTTGACACCAACTTATTAAGACAGATTTTCTAAACTGATACAAACACCTAAAATACTTTTCCTTCTTGAAGAAATTTGGAATTGAGACATACAGCTCTCATTGGAGCAGCAGAATTGTTAACGCTGTGAGATTTTCCAGCGGTATTATCTCCAGAATAAATCCTGACACAAATATATATATAAATATATATATATCCAAACAGAGGATTCACTCAGTCAAGGTCTGTGTGGAAAACGTACACTAGCACAGTAATAGCAGCTAGGCATATTTTTGTCAGACTTCTTTATATGCATATAATCTCCAATAAAGAAAATTTTGGTGGTACAAAAAAACTTGAAGAAGTATTTTGCTTGAAGGAGAATTACATGCTTTCCTTTCCCCACTCACATTTTAACTGGCTTCAGTAAATGTATAGTTACACTAACAACAATTTCCCAGAGCTATATACCACGTTTTAAAGCAAAACGTAATTCCCATATATATTTTTTTTTTAATGGGAGTGTCTTAAATGTACCTTGGATATGTAAGACACTATGGCTTTTAAAAAAGCAAATACGGTGCTTCATATGAACCTAAAGCCCTCCACTAACCTCAAGCTGAACAAATAAAATCCATGTATATACAACTAAAGTATTTAGTTCACATCATTTGAGTTTGAAATTAAAAAAAGCCATTTTAATTGCTTTTCCGAGTAATGAAATCTAGGTAAACTAGATGCCTTACTTTGCTGTTTTGCTTTTGTGGTAAGGTTTCATATTGTTTTCCAAGGAATGAGACAGCATTTCACTGATCTGTGTTCCAACTTTTAATCACATTTAAATACAGAGAAGAGCCGGTGGGCCACTGGCTCTGGCTTTTCCAATTCCCAAAAAACCCCAGTTACAGATAGGGCCTAATTTATTATTAAAACTATACAGCAGTGTATCAGAAGCATATACACAGTAAACAGCAGAATACCTGTAAACATACTGAACACAGAAGTTGGCATGTCAGAGCTCCACTTCCAAGTTTAAACTAGCAGAAAAACAAACATAGCCATTTCCTTTTTTTAATTAGAGTAATTCTTGTCCCAAAAGAGCAGTTAATAGTATTTATGGAGGCCTCTGACAATGCATTTATACTCTCTGCTCTACACAGTAGCACCAACAGTTACCCTCACACTTTGCCTCTCTGTGCACACAAAATAACAACTGCATGGATATTTTCAGTTTTGTTTGGTTTTTACTCCCTTCACCCCAGACCACAAAAAGGGAACTATGTCCAAAAAAAGCTCTAAGAGGACTTTCCAGCTAAACCAATCACTAGCATGTAGTCCAGCCTGTCAAAGAGCATGCCTATTACAGAATTTACAGCTTATTACGTTATATCCAAATGAACAAAACTTGCTCATTTGAACCGTCAAGAAATAGGAGGCAGTACTTTCATCAATTTCAACAATATAAATGTGAGAAATAAACAAGAAAAGAATTACAGGAAATATCCTTTAGTACTGGAAAAAGGTTCAAGCTACAGTTTTATTTCTTGTACTTTTCCCTGACTATCTGATCAACCTGTCAGTGTCACAACACTCTTACACGTACACACTAAAGGAGTGACAACACAAATGATTCGTGTAAGTTAAAAAATGTGTTGCCACATACATACAGGCATATCACATGTGCTGTACAGATCCATGCAGATCTGTTTGTAAGAGAAGAAACTAAAATTCGAATTATACACATTTCACCATAAAAAAATTAACTTGAATTGCACTATTTTCTTCAAGCAAAGGCGAAAATAAACTAAATAATTTTTTTATTATCTGCAACACCGCAGAGGAGGAAATTTTCCACAGGTGACCGGCAACAGCCTAAGAATGTACAACGCTAAATCATGAACAGAAATTGTATTGAGTGACACACAGAAATTGTGCTAGGCTACCTGTTTGCAGCCAAACAGGAGCAGACTTTACAGCGCAGCTTTAAAGAAGTGCGCATTCACCAGCGCGCACGCAGCGCTGAACTACGTTTCGCGTACACCCGGGAGACGCTTTCCATCAACAACGCCACGAGTCTGGCAGGCGGCCCTTCCTGCAGGTGCCGGCGGCTGTTCCGGGGGCGCTGGGGCAGCCCCGGCCCGTGGGGCTCGGCGGGCAGCGCGGCGCCACGCGGCCTCACGCACCG
>VZRO01007291.1:1812935-1830533 GCA_013397915.1 Daphoenositta chrysoptera | reverse complement strand
CCGCAGCTGAGGAGAGCGGTGAGGGGCTGGCGGCGCTGGAACCGGGGCGCCGTCAGGGTTAACACATGGGGATATTTGGTGAGGCTGCGTGCGTTCTACCGCTTTCGCTTTGTCATGCACTAAGAGTTGTGGACGAAATAGGCCTGAAGGTTGATTGCGAAGATGCTTTGCGGTGTTAACACGGTGTGGCCATCAGGTGTTCAGCACCGCTGCCTCCCAAAACCCATTAACTTGTACACTTACAGCAAATCATTAAAGGGATGATTAATCCAAATCACCTACTACATAGGGATAAAAATCTGTATTTCATGACTAAGCTGTGTCAGTCCAGCACTCAGCAGGTACCAGTGTCTTCGTTTTGGCCGGGATGGAGTTAGTGTTGAGTTGTGCATTCAGAATAAAAACCTGATGGTCTGAGTTTTGCGAAGTCGTGCATATCCTAAGTCAAGGACTTTTTTGTTGTGTCTCATCCTCTGCCACTGAGGAGGAAAAAAATTCTTGGGAGGATGTACAGCCAGGACAGCTGACCCGAAGTGAGCAAAGGGATATTCCATACCACAGAACCTTATGCCCAGTATAACTGAGGGGAGCTACCAGGAAGTGAGGCCGATCTGGATTCAGGAACGGCATCTGGCACTGGTCAGCGTGGGGTGAGCAATTGTATTGTGCATCACTTGTTTGTTTTTCTTTCCCATTTTATTATCATTCTTACTATTTACTCTATTACTGTATTTTACATTGTTTTCAATTATTAAACTGTTCTTACCTTAACCTATGACTTTTGATTCTCTGCCCCATTCCAGTGGGGCAGAGTGGGAGGGAGCAGCTTCATGGCGCTTGGTTGCCAGCTGGGCTTAAACCACCACACACTAGGAAATAAAAATAAAACCATTGCTGCTGCCCCAGTAGAACTTCACTGGAGTTGTCCTTAACTGGTGATGCTAGTTGTACCCGTAACTACAAACAGGAATTGTGTTGCTGGGGAAGCGTGTGTGATTTGGTTACTTGTTAGTACCACGCTTAGAGCTGGCACTGAGCAGCATCACTAAGGCTGATGGACCACTAAAAATGACCTCTTTTTTCTTCTTCAAGAAAACAGTAATTTTCAGTCTTGTGCATCAGTGAGTGATGACTCCATTCAAATATATTTCTTTTCTTTATGCCATTCCCAAGAGAGAAACAAAGGGAAAGCTGCACCCGTATTTACCCAAGAAAGTTTTGCTACTTGAATCAACATAGTGGCACAGATGCAATTAGACTGTGAAGTCCCCTTTGGAAATCCTGAGTCCATGATAATGCCGTGCCAGCCAGAGGTTTAGTCCTTGGAAGAGGCTGAGAAAGCAGTTCAGTCTCTTACCAAGAAGGGTGGCCTCAGCAATTATTTTGTATCCTGTAGAGACATTCCATATCACTCTTCTATATCCCAGACTTGGTGCCTTCATATCCCAGCTCCTCTTCCCTCCCTCCTTCCATTATCTGATGTATCATTATTTTCTGTCTGGTAATAGGACTGGATGGACCCAGATGATTTTGGTTGTGGAAATATAACCTAAGTGCTCTTGATCTGTCTCTGACAGAAGAGCCTGTGTGTTCTGCATTGTACCCCACTGATCTGTGATAACCCATCACTGCTTGGAAAAATCTTGCTTCAGTTAAATGATAAAGAGAAAACCTTGACAGTTTTTCTGTCACACTGAGAAGTGAGCAAGTCTGACCTACAGTTTCAAATAAAGACCTATTTAAATACTGCTGCTCTAGTACTTTATGGGGAGAGATAAAAAAACCTAACACACCAGAAAACCAACATGTTTCCCCTAAAAATAGTTTTAAAATGTGCAGATACATCACAAACACAGTCA
This sequence comes from Daphoenositta chrysoptera, assembly GCA_013397915.1. Classification (NCBI taxonomy): domain Eukaryota; kingdom Metazoa; phylum Chordata; class Aves; order Passeriformes; genus Daphoenositta; species Daphoenositta chrysoptera. Next base: position 1,828,674 of record VZRO01007291.1, on the reverse strand, counting down.
CACCAATTTACATCCAAAGAAAACCAACTCAAACAGGTATTGGCATGTACTGACATGCAGATGTCACATCCCTTCCACCCTGGTGTCATTCCCACCTTTGCAGCCTGATGCCCAGATTGTTCTTGGACTGCAATCTGATTGGCACAGTGACCTTTGACCTTTTCCATTCTTCCCTGTTCTACCTCCATCAGTGTGTCAGAAAACTTGTTCCAAGACTCAGGCATGGCCTACATTAATTTTGTCCTGTGGTAGAATAGTAGTTTTGCCTTAATACCTTTTTTTGCTTGGGGAGGGACAGCTATACACCTCCTAAACTGCTATTTCCACACACTTTGTCTATAGACACACAGCACAGTGGTGTTACAGCCTTATCCACGCGAGTTGGATGCAGCAGTGCTGCCAAACAATGGTGGTGGTGGTCTGCAACTTCCAGCAGCAAGCTGCTCTAATGAGAATTTTACATATCTGCAACAGGTAACAAAAGAACCAATGCAGTTTAAGCGTGGTCTGATAACAATGCAAGAAAAATAAAAGTCACTCTTTTAAAATCAAAAATAGCTCTTGGAAAAAATGGATCTCAAAAATAGACCTAGGGAAGAACAGTCAGACATAGCAGCAATTTCTTCCAAAAGACAGACCATCATTATTTCCATTCAACAATGGAATGTTGAATTACCTGTCATTGTAAAGCCAGGAGCTTTTGTTTGACACCTCTGCAAGGGGAATAGCCCCTTTTTTCACTTGGATGTCTCCAAACACCCAGTCTAAGCTCACCAAGTCACCTGTGTCAGAAATGAAATTCATACAGTCCGCCTAAGGTCAGTTTAAGGTCCTTCCACAGATTTTACCATGTGAATTTGATTTTCAAGCTCTGCTTTGACAAAGCACATCCTTGATTTTTGAAGGATATTATTTAAGACCCTGCTATTTTTTGTGGGAAAGCAATACCCATCATCTCTGTAGCTTCCATCCTTCTGTGGATTGTTCCTTTCTATTAAATTCCATGGTTTGATCAAAAGACCATTCATTTTGTAGTCTTCTATTGCTTTCTCCCTTCTCAGCTTCTGGATGTGTGCCAGCTGACAGAGCTCCTCTGGCAGCTCCATGCGAGTGGGCTACTAAGGAAAAAGAAACAGAAGAGAAGTCAAATCAATAGACATGAAAACAGATGGTATACTTTTGTCAGAACCAGCGACGAGCTCCCTCTGTAATTAGCCAATGGAACACAACAATCCTTCTGCTATCATGTACAACACAACACCTTATCTACTGCAGCTTTACCATGAGTGCACTGGGGATATCAACTGTGCTACATATGGACGTGCAGCTCCCCTGTGGTACCAGAGCTCTGCATGTGAACTGTCACCTCTTAAACAAGAGGACTCTACACTTCTAGGAAAATATTTGCTTCCCTACACCAATGGGTTCCCAGGCTGCATTTGCTTCTTTGAATTTAAGTCCTAAACATGAGAACACGTCTGCATTTCCAAGTATGTAAAAACCATCAATATGAATCCACAAGGAGGGTTAAAAATGTAGCACACGTAGCTCCTTTACTAGCTCTTTTCTAGTGACAGAGCTGCAGAGAAACAGAAACACATTTTCCTAGGTGTGTGCATCCAGAACAACAATTACTGCTGGCAGACAGTTACACTGAAAACGCAGGAAACTGCCAAGACTTTCAGGGTGGGAAGTTTGTGTTTGCTCCTCCCCCTCAGCACTAAGGAAGATTATCAGTTTCTGCAAGACAGGGAAGAGGGAAGCTGAGGGTTTCGATAATGAAGCACTGAGGATCAGAGGTCACTGCTTTGTATCTGCTTTGTGGGTAAAAAGTCAGGGAGTGTTCTCCCTTCGCTTAGGAGGGAGCATTCACCATTCAGGAGACTCGACTACCACTTGCAGGTGGTCACACAGGAAACCACAGAAAGTGTCAACATACCTTTCCAAAAACATCAGGATCAATGAGATGCCTTTCTTTTTATTTCCTTCCTTTTTATTATTTTTTTTCTCTATTTTCTAAAAGCCATTGGCATTATGAACTAGATGTGGCAGTGAGCCAAGACAGATTAGGTGGATGCTTCCATGCGAGTTCAAGCTGAAGTTCAATGCTGTAAATGCTGATCCAGCAGCTAAGATTCAAGATGTGACAGCTAGAGATGGGAAGGGGTGTGGCTCTGTATTCCATCCAGCTTCGGTACTTCGTGTTTAATGAAGTCTCATGATTGAAACGGTATCTGTGTACTTGTTTTGCAAGTATAGTTTACATGGGAGTGTCATAAGTTTAGAGGAATGGGAGAAGGAAAAAAAAAAAGCATTCTTCTGTGTGATGTCACTCAGTAAGACCAGAGGAAACAAGAGCAGGCCAGGGAAGCCGGGCTCTGTCCATTGCTCTGGTAGGGCAGCGTGTACTCAAACACCTCTGTAGCCCAGAGGCACAACAGAAGGCATGTCTGCATAAGAGAAGTTCCCTTTGTCAAAAGCCTGAAGACCTGGTGGTTCTGCTTATTCAGCACAATCTAAGACCTAAAAAAAGAACAGACAAGGGTCCAGAAGATGCTTCCTTACCTGGAGTGATGGAAGTTAGCTGGTTTCCAGATCTGGTCATATCCTCCAAGTGCCTGTAAATCAAAGAGGCCATGGGAACTTGGAGAGTCTCTTGCCTAGTGACTTTTGCTCCCACAACTTTCCAGTAAAGGCTTGATGTACCACAGATGGTTCCTGTTCAGTCCCCCTTCCCATTTAGCAGCTAAAGTAGTGCAAGGTACCTTTATGACCCTAGAGCATTTATTTGGCTTTGCTGCAGTCCTGCTTCAGCAACAGAGGCCTCTCTTCCTGTTCTCCAGCACAGAGAGAGGATAGTAGGTAACATATTTCAGGTTTCCAAAATATTTCCATGGCATGGGTGTGTACTTTGGAATCCTAGGAGATGCATTACTTCTGCTGAAGTAGTGCTGGAACTGCACCAGATCACATCTGGAGAACACAGTCATCAAGTGCAGGAATTCCAGTGTTGCTGTTGTTTGAGACTGGCTCCAACAAATGAAGGCAAGCTCATTGCACCAGACTGCTGTTCACCAAGGGCCCGAGGTGGGGCACAAGTGTAAATTTTAACTGGTCAATGGAAAAGTAAAACAGTCCAGTAAAAGCATTTTCCAGGTAACTTTCAACTGTTGCTCCATGAAGTGCATGAAGACATAACACAAATTTTAGTGGTGGATAAACTTCTATATAACCATGAAAAAGCACTACAATAAATGGGAGGGGGTATGTGGGTAAGTACTTTGACTATTACTTCATTCTGAGAATCAGATCTGAAGTAAGGCTTTTTGATTCAAGGAATTAATACAGACTTAGCTAGAAAACCTGTAATTGCACAAATAAAGGATTTGGGTTTTTTTCCTTTCTGTCTTAAAACAGATTTAGCTGAACTCATCAACTTGAAAAGGATTCCCTTAAAGGTAACTTTCTTCACTTACTGAGTGAAGAAAATTGAAGTAACAGACAAGATTTAACTAAATCACGCTCCACATTTGGAGTTTAAATATGTATTGCAAGCAGATTTCAAATAAAGTAGAAGAAACTTTTATTCATGTGATCTACTCAAAAGATACAAAAACAACAGAAAATTACTAACAGTGAAATGACAGTGAAAATGGCTACTTTTACTACCTATACTAGATTTATAAAGCGGTTGCTTCAGAAGGCAACTGCTTTAGAATGCAGGAAGTATGACAATCAGATGAGATATCAAATAGATCTTCAAAATACCATTTGAAATACTCAGGATCAAATTAATTCCTTGGCTAATCTTATGGAATAAATGGATTTACAAAATAATTGTCTTCAGCAAGCTGAGAACCACTTTAAAAATTCTACAAGTAGCCCAATACAAAGGAGAATTTGTACTCTCTTCCTTTTAACAAACTGTTCTTTTCCCTTGTGTCATGCCTACTTTTGCATGCATTTCACACTGGAAATTCACATGTCAAGCTAACACTTTTCCATGAACTAGGAACAACCTTCTTTTTTTTTGGCAGCTTTCCTCTAAAGAGAAAAGGGTTTCACATATAACCTCCTCTTATATCTGTGAAGCAACTATGACCTCTTGTGGTTATCTAATCTACTCCTAAATCCTCAGTAATGGGATTTACTGCTCTGAGCCCTTAAGTAATTCCCAAAGGATTCAAGTCTGTGCTTCAATGCTTTGTTAAACCAGGGCAAAGAAAAATACAATTTTTTTCATGGAAATAGAACTGCATTCTCTTTTCCTAATAAATACTTCAAGACATTCACAGCTACAAAAATGAAGCACTAGAAGGATTTAATCATGTAAGTTTGGTCTCTTTCTGATGAATGAGGATGTTTGACCATGCACTTTTCACCCAAATTTAGTACCAACAATATCTTACACAGTTAATGCAAGCCCTCACAAGATTATTTCATTGCTCAGACAAAGACCATGCCAATACCACTGCTTGTTTGGTTTGCATGAACCTGTTCTTTCTACTACTGCAATAAGTCAAGCTCTTTCACCAAAAATCTCATTTCCTCCACTTTCTACTGTAAAAATTAACAAGCAATTACAGAAGTGTCCACCATCCAGCCACTCCAAGGTACCTGAGCATGAACTACTACTGGTTCTATGTAACCAAAGATGAAAAATGTTACTTTACTTGATTTTTCACTATTTTTTTTAGATAACAAATGTGAGAATAAATGAGTATGACCAGATAACTCAGTGATACTTTTATAGAAACAAAAATCTTTGGTCAACAAACATCACTCAGAAACAGACAGTGTATGCAAAATAACTCAGCAGTAAAGTTGAAAGATTAGGAGAAAAATAGAAAAAGATGTGGGGACCACACACTCTTACAAAACAAAGCAACTCTATCAGCCCCAGGTACCAGCACTTTACACCTGCCTGTTGCTCTTCATGCCCTCACATGTGCACAGCCCCTGCTGAGCCCAGCCATTCTCATCTCCGAGGACAGTGAACCGAAGGTGCAGCTGAAAGTGCTCGTGCCTTAAGAGCTGCAACTCATCCACTGGGCAAACGTGGGGTGGATTCTGCTACTGAACTAACAGGAAATGGAGCTGGGTAGATACAGACACCACCACTTCTGCTGCTGCACACAGGAAACAAGGTATGTAGCATAAAGCAGGGTGTACAGCTGCAGAAAAGGAAGCTGCTGTAACTTGGTCCTCCAGAGTTTATCCATTAGAGCCTTAGATCCAATCACTAACCAGAGAAATAAGCAAAGACATACCTACCTTTGTGCTCACAAGGTGATCTCCAGACCCAGTCCAATAAGCATTTAAATAAGATGTTAGGTCAGACATCAAGTTATCCATTAGAGATGAATGGAGCAGCAGAAGCTTTCATAACAAATGCTTTAAGCAGGGAAGCTAGGAAGGGTCTCAAGAACCGTATGTCAGGATTTTCCTGTGCATCCCAGTGCAATTGAAAACAGTTACTGTTGTGGTTTAATCCCAGCCACAAATTAAATACCATGCAGCTGTATGATCACTCCCCTCACCCCCCATAATGGCAGGGAGGAGAATTGGAAAGTAAAGGTAAACCTTGTAGGCTGAGATAAGAGTAATTTAATAATTGAAAAAAAAATCTAATAATATAGTAATGATAAGTGGAAGGAGAGAGAGAAGTAAAATCCAAGAGAAAAAGTGATGCACAATATGCCATCATTGAGCAGCAATTAGCTCCCTTTCAGGTAACTCCTCCGGTTTAAATACTGGGCATGGCATTCTTTGGTATGGAATATCCCTTTGGCCAGTTTGGATCACCTGTCCTGGCCATACTCCCACTTCTTTGTGCAGCTCCTCGTGGCAGAGCATGGGAAACTGAAAAGCCCTTGGCTTAGGGCAAGCACTAGTGAGTAGCAGCCAAACCATCAGTGTGTTGTCAACGCTATTCTCATACAGAATCCAAAAACCACAGCTCTGTACCAGTTACTAAGAAAAAAAATGTACTCTGTTCCAGGACAGTTATATAAGTTGATAAAAATTTAAGAAGGCTTTTCATCATAGACTTCCACAGTTTACAACGTATTTCTTGATGTTGATCTTTATTTTCAGCACAACTGAATGCTTTCAGTTTCTAAGGCCACCTGTGTACAAGCCTGTGGTGGTTAGAGAAGCAGAAGTTTGGAAGGAGGGATTGCTTCCTTAAAAAAAAAAAAACAGCAAAAAACCCAGCCAACAAAAAGACAAACCAAAAACCAACACACACCTATTCCAGCATTTAATGCTAGGTTCTCTCTCATCTATCTCTGAAACTAGGTTTGATTCCTAAGAGCTGAAATAAAAGATCTAAAGACAAAAAAAAAAACTTCAATGAAGGGAGTGGGGAAGCAGCTGGGGATAGTAACATCATCAGCAATCACAACTGAAAAAGAAGAACATGAAAATAAGCCTCAGTTAAATGGCATGACCATGATACCCTGGGCAAAACTGTCACTACAGCGTGGTTTACATTGGTATACTTATTGCATGCACATTACACAGTCATTTTCCACTTTTAGTCTTCAGGGCAATAGGATGATTTGGTCTGGTAAACTAAGGAAGGCATGTTGTCATTTGGCTTAGATTTGCCATCAGAATTCTCAAAACAGAAATTTTGAGAGACGCTATTGGAATTCTAAAACTTACATAAAAATAAAGCTGTGTTCAAATTAGAGGTTTCACTGAGTAGCTTTTATAGCAATATCAAATAACATTTAATCCATGCCTTTGAGAAAGATTTTAAGTCTATGAACAGGGAGTGCAAAACCCACTTGTATTTACTGAGGAAGTTACAATACCAGAATGAAGGGAGAAAAAATGCTCTTGTAGGAAAGAGATTGTTCCTATTCAGTTAAAAATTTTGCCACTACAGTGAGGATTCATTAAGTATCTAGTACTGTAGGAGGGGAGTTTTTGATAGGTTATTTGGAAGTCCTCACCCCACCTCAACCCCTCCCCAGCACAAAAAAGCAAGGCCACATGATTAAAAATCCCAGCAAAAGGATAGAATTATAGAATCATTTATCTTGGAAGAAACCTCAAAGATCATCGAGTCCAACTGTTAAGCCAGCACTGCCAAGTCCACCACTAAACCACGTCCCTAAGTGCCACATCCACACATCTTCTAAATACCTTTAGGGATGGTGACTACACCACTTTCCTGGCAGCCTGTTCCAGTGCTTCCCTTTCAGTGAAGCAACTTTTCCTCATATCCAATCTAAACCTCCGCTGGCATAACTTGAGGCCTTTTCCTCTTGTCCTGTTGCTTGTTACCAGATGAAAGAGACCAGTCCCCACCTCACTACAGCCTCCTTTCAGATACTTGTAGAGAGCAATAAAGTCCCCTCGGAGCCTCCTTTTCTTTACACTAAACAACCCCAGCTCCCTCAGCTGCTCCTCATAGGACTTGTGCACCAGAGCCTTCACCAGCTCAGTTGACATGCTCTGGACATGCTCCAGCACCTCAATGTCCTTGTCATAATGAGGGGCCCAAAACTGGGCACAGGGTTCCAGGCGTGGCCTCACCAGTGCTGAGTACAGGAGGACAATCACTGCCCTGGTCCTGCTGGTCACATTCTTTCTGGATTTTAGTAAGGCTTTTGAGACTGTCCCTCAGAGCATCCTCCTGGACAAGTTGCCCAACTGTGGGATAAGCAGGTTAATGGTGCTCTGGGTGAAGAATTGGCTGAAAGACAGCGCTCAAAGGGTTCTAATGAATGGAGCTACATCTATCTGGCTGGCAACTGGCACCAGTTGAGGAATACCATTTTTATTCCTTGTGGTTCAATTCCAGAGCCTGTTCTGTTCAGTATCTTTATCAACAATCTGGATGCAGGAGTTGAATGCACCATTAGCAAGTTTGCTGATGGTACCAAACTGGGACGTGTTGCTGACTCTTGAGGGACAAAAGGCCTTGGAGAGGGATGTACACAGATTGGACTACAATTGGGCTACAATTAATGGGATGAAATTTCCCAAGTTGAAATGCCCCACAGATTGGGCTACAATTAATGGGATGAAATTTCCCAAGTTGAAATGCCAGATTCTGCATCTAGGATGGAATAATATTGGACACAAGTATATATTGGGAAAGTGGCTGGAAAGCAGCCCTGCAGTCAGGAAGATGGTTGGTAGCAGGCTCAATGGGAGTCAGCAGTGTGCCCTGGCATCTTGGGATGCATCAAACACAGCATCACCAGCAGTGGAGAAGAAGGTGCTGAGCTCTTCTCCCTGGTATCCAGTGACAGGACACATGGGAATGGTTCAAAGCTGCACCAAGGAAGGTTTAGTCTGGATATTAGGGAGCATTTCTTGGATGGTCAAAGGGGTGGTCAAAGAGGATGGTCAAACACTGGAATAAGCTTCCTAGAGAGTTGGTCAATGCCCCAAGATGTCAGTTTTTAAAAGGCATTTGGACAATGCTCTTAATACCAGGCTTTAACGTGGCCAGCCCTGAACTGGTCAGGCAGTTGGACTAGATGCTCGTTACAGGTCCCTTCCATATGAAATAGTCTATTTTAGCACACTTATTTTCCCCAGATCTTAGAAGTTCTTGGCCCATAAATTTTCCCACACTTGTCCTCATCTGAAAGATTAACAAACCCAAAAGAAAAATAGAGAAGGATGATTTGGCTGCTGAACTGCACAAGAAGTTTTTCATTCTAATAGTGCTGTCAATAAAAGTTCCCCTTTTCCCCATTTGACTCAGGATTCATTATAAGCAATTTGCTCTGTCAAAACTAGGTTTTAGAATTAGTCAAAAATATTAAGATATCCAGAACATTTTCCCACCCGAGTTATATATATCCTGTACTGTACAATCTTTGTGGTTCTTCAAAACCTGAATTTCAAATGAGCTGCTAGGAAATACCAGCATAAGCACTGATGCCAACTAATGCTTGCACCTGTCTCCCAAGGCAGTGTTACAAAATGTCCGTAACTGCAGCCATTTAATCACTGCGTACTGCCTTGCTCTTAAAAAACAAAACAAAACAAAACAAAAAACCTGACAGAAGCATCTCAAGATGGGCAAAGGACAGCTCACAACTGAATCTTCAGAAGGTGCCTCACTGAAGTCACCTGCTGTCTGCACTTCATGATGGCATCCCACTTGGAAGGTATCTTCACCTGTAATGTGCAGACATGATGCAGAAGGAAGCCACCAGTTGTCACAGAAAACTGCAGAGCAGTTGCAGAGCATCAGCAACCTGTGGTGGAAGGGATCGATATGCCATGACCAATGTCCATTAGTCCAAGGCAAAAAATGTAGAGGTTTGACAGTGGGGTTGCATATTAGAAGTAAAGTATGCTACAAGCAAATTAATCATCATTCTGACTGCACGCAGTTGCAGAGCTAGCAATCTGACTCCTTAAAGCTGTTATGTAAAAGGATAGATTAAGTTTTAAGAATGACTTATATAACTTTTATGTTGTATTTGTCTATGGCTCCTTCTAGCCCAGTACTCTTAGCATCAGAAGAGAGTAAACATACAGTGATTTTTTTCCCAGGATACTTGTGGTTTTGCCTTTTATCCAAAACCTAAAATAATGATGCAATATAAGGAGAACATGGTGAAAGAACAGGTAATTTGTCATAAACCTTTTGCTTATAACCTGAATTTGCCAGTAAGACTCACCTTTGACAACACATAGAGCCAGAAGGAAAGCAGGAAACGGCCTCCAGCAGCAACTGCATGGCATGGTGTTTCCTTGTTTCTGTTCCTGGTTTCATCCTTTTTACCTGTTTGCATTGATCTGGAAGTCAATGCAATCAGATAGCAGCAGTGAGTTCTTCACTTGTGCTTTTTACGGATTTCTGTCTTATGGAAAGTCTCAAGCTGTCAAATTTTCTGTATTTTTTTCAGCACACACCTTTAGGAAGAATTGCAGTATTTATTTTGGTAGTACACAGATATGCAACCAACATTTAACAATAGGGAGGGGTTTCAGAGTGTGAGGATGCCCAGAAGGCAAGGTTAGGGATGTAAGCACTGACAACAACCAGTTGCCTGCTCACTACGCAGCTTTTTAGGCTGCTACAGCCAAACAGGGACACAACCCCTGCCCCCAAGGAAGTAAAATGTGAAATAGCAGTATCAAACTTCCACAAACTTTATTAAAAGTGATTTTTAAGTCTTATAAGAACATCAGTAGGGAAGACAGTGAACATCAGAACACTGCTACACTCTAAATGGTATGTTAATTATATTATTTTACTTATTGTAAGGAATAAACTGTTGCAGCAACTGGCCAAAAGCAGGGATAACAATTTTCAAATTATGCAGGCAAGATTCCATGTAAACCAGAGTTCTTAATTCCATTGCTGCATTTTTTATGCAGAGTCTCACTTGTGCACCCAGCCTGTTCCCATTTTAACAACACTGAGAAGCTGTCTCTAGGAAGTGCTTCACAAAAAGCATCTGTGAGAATTTGCTCAGAAATACCTCCCAATTATTTTTCCAGCAGTACAGAGTAGAAGACAAGACAGCTTAATTCCACAATATCAGGTACACTACCAGCTACCCAAAATCAGGCTATGTCAGTTGCTTACTTCCATTAGAAGTAGGATTCAGGCCAAGGAATCAGAGTAATTGCATCTCCAAGCCTAGAAAACTATCAGTGTGAGGAAAGCAGGCCTGGCAGCTCATACCAAGACAACAGAACAGTAAGTGCAATTCTGTGTACTTTGGATCCTAGGGTGGGTAGTTCTGGTTAATTATTTCCACTGTTTCAGTTACATGTTCTAGCCAGTACCTTTGGGAGTGCTGGTAAGAATTTTCAGCTCTACCTTTTTCATATAGTCAAGACTTAACACTGACTGATATTTGATCTGTAATGAAATAACATAATTTTTAAGGGCAAAAGGCCAAACTAAGATTAGAAAGTAACTTACAGAAACCTGTGCCATAAGAAGCTTACTACCTAGCCCAGGTTAGGGCTTTGAGGAGTTACTATAGGCAGTCATATCTATGACATGAAAAGTTAGTATATATGCAATGACAAGTCATATATAACTATGTATAACATATCCATGCCCATTATGAAGGATCATAGCCATTATGTTACTTTCTTCTCTCTCAAGAGGCTCTTAATTATCATGCTAGTTACATATTAACCACTACACCACGAGGGCCAGCACCAGCGAAATCAGATTTTTGTGATAACTTGTCCTGTTCCCTCATTTTCACCTCTGCTTTTACCAGCAGATGCTTCCCAGTGCTGGATGCCTGTATCTGAATGTGTTTCTACACTTGTGCAAGGGGCAGAAAGAGCAAAGAACATAAAGCACAAACTGACCTGGCTCCTGCTTAAGTCCCAGTAGCCTCAGGTTGTTCCAAGTTTGGTCAATAACAGTTAATGCATCTTAGAAAACATTAAACCTGCTGCTATTATTAGATAGTAACTACCTTTTAAAATGGCTCTACATGAGGTTCTAACTAACACTCTCAGCCTTGCGTGCGGTTTCTTTCTAGCTAGAGCAAAGCCACAACATTTACACGGTTCAACAACTGTCACATTCTAATAATGTTGACCTTCTCTGACAGAATGCCCTGAAGTTTCTCCTGGTTAAATTTTTGTTCCCAACCAGAATATTTGAAGGGTACTTGTGTATCCAAGACACTGAAGGACACTGTACTGGTGAAAGAGACAGTCTGAGACACAGTGGCAGCCATGCATGACTTGAAGCATGAACTGTCTGATTTAAATGCCTACAGTCTAGAGCATGACCCCAACTCTGTTATCTGACAAAAAACTGGCTATTTAAAAGTGAGCTGCAACATTACTTTTTGTCATTATGATGCACAAGGAAACAAAAAGGTTTCAGTTTAAAATATTTCAGTTTAAAATATTACGTTCACTAAAAAATAACTGCATCCTAATTTCCAGGCTTATGTAGGGAAGGGAAAAGATTGTTGCAAAGACAAAACTAACTGACAGATCACATCAACCCTTGCTCATTTATTTTTGCTCCCATTCTTTTGGTATTTGAATTCTTAAATACAAATTTTAAAATATAAAATTTTTAAACTTTTATTTAAATATAAAAATGAATGGACAGTGAAATAGCTGAGACACTTAGCATCTCAGCTGTGGAGAATATACAAACTGCAGACTATTGTAAAATGACCACAGTACATATATTATATAAAAGGAGATGTGGATGTCCTGTCCCTGGAAGTGTTCAAAGCCGGACTGGATGGGGCTTTGAGCAACCTGGTCTAGTGCAAGGTGTCTCTGGAACTAGATGATCTTTAAGGCCCCTTCCAACCCAAACCATTCCATGATTCTATTTTCTCTCCCACTACCCAGGTAAATGCAACTAACCTTTCTTTAGCCTATAGAGGCCTTGCACTCTTGTCACCATTCTCTTAGAACAGAATGAGTGATTTTGGATCTGTTCCTGTAGAGGTAAACACCTGTCTATGTGTTAGAGCAGGAGCCACACAACCAGATCAGTGCCTGACAGCCAGCACAAATCCAAAGGGCAAAGCTCTTATTGAGCTTTGAGTTATCTATCATGCCACATACATTTCAGGAACAAGTATAAGATTAAAATAGTCACCAAGAGGAATGCTCACTGGCTGAAGCACTTTGATTTCTCTGAAAGATCAGTTGTGCTGCTCAGCCACTTTTGCAGTTGATAAGAGCTACAGGATAAACATTTTGGAGAGCAGGTCAGACTTCTGATGTCTGCAGATAACAAGCTCTGTACCTACCTTTCTGTTACCATTGTTCTCTCAGAATACAACCTGTACAGACAAACCAAGAGATAACAGTCTCTGGGAAAAATGTTCTCTGACAAAGACTAAGTACGTTGCTTGGCCAATATCCACATTACCTCAGAGGGAATATTTTGAGCTATCTGAGGCTCTGAGATGGCTCTCTAAGGAAACACAGGGAGAAGTCCCTGCGCCACAATCTGCTTGGTCCTGTGTCTGCTTGTTTGTTCACTTCAACAGCTTGAGTGTACCTGAACAAGCAAGACAACCAAACATAACACAGAAGTCAAAACATTATTAAAATGTCCATGCTGGTGAAGTGTGAAAGAGAAATATTTCATGCAATACCCTCTATCTCTGTTCAGAACATGAACTGCTGCATATGAAGCAACTCCTTCATTCAGCATGCATGGTTCTTATAGAGGATCCTGAAGCTACCCAACAATAAGCTTATTTTCCAAAAAAAAGCCCCTACCTCAGATAAAATTTCAAATTTATTCTGAAAATAAAAGGGGAAAGCAGAATCTGAACAGATGTTCACTGCTAAGATCAGCAACAGTCTTAAGGTAAGCTGGAGTTCAAGGTACAAAGAATGAAGTACCTGACTGGAGCCCAAGAGCCATGCAATTTAAATATCTGTAAGTCTTTACCCTGAGTCAGTAATACTTGATCCATGAATTAGTTAATTGGAGGGCAATTATACAAGTTCACCACTATGAAAAAATGAGTTGCATCACTGAAACTTTACTGTAATCAAATGGAAGTTATTAAAATCATAAAAAATGGTAGCATCACAGGACCATAAGGAAGAATAAACTATTCAAATGTGGTTTTGTGAGAAGACTCAAAGCAAAGCCATCTAGGAGCATGGGTCTCCAGGACTTTGAAACATGTTTTTACTAGCTTTCTGAAGGCACACTTATAAATGTTTTGAGAGCATCTATATAACTCTAACTTCCCTGTGCAATTGTTCTGGAACTGTTCCACTGCAGTTGAAATGCTCATAGGAAATTTTCCCTGAAAACACAAGCTGACAAGGAAACAAACCAAGAAAATTCTTCTATCTAAGAACACTGCTGGGAAACCAAAACCAAAACCAATATACTCGAAAAGCATTGCTGTTCCCTTCCCTGAATCTGGTTAATTCAATGACAGAAACAATTTATATTCTACTGCTGAAAATCAACGTTTGGACTTGTTAAAGACTACTTAAGACTAATGACTTAACCATTACAAGGAACAAAGTCAGTATTGAACTACAACTAATTAATTTACAGACTATTACATATAGAATAAAGCAACTACGTAGAAAAAGGCAGAATGGAGTAAGTTAATCACTTGGTAAGTCCAGTAGATGCCTTCTAGCTAGTTCCCCCTCAGCACTTTGCTCCTGTCCCCGAAGAAAAGCAGATGCCAAGAGAAATGCACAGGACCTTTGAACATTAGAAATGTTTTTCTTAAATAATCCCATATTTATGCCATTAGTGAAGGAGGCTCAGATAAACAGATCATTTAATAGAGATACTTTTGCCTGAGTGAGTAAGACCAAGTTAACATGAACTTTAAGCATTTTAACTTCCCAGCACAGTCCAAGGGAAAATCTTGCACAGATACAACAACATACACAATGAACTTGCCTTCAGGATATAAACAGGGGGCACTCCTTGGAATAGTTACTTTCATTAGCAGTCTCATTGGACATTAACCATTACTGTTTAACCAGTAAGCTTTAATGCAATATGGTCCCAAGACTTTTCCAAAGTGATTTTTATTATTATTTCATTTATAGATAACTGGGGAACTAAAGCAGTGCGATTTATACAGCATTCTAATTCCTACTGATTTTACGAGAAGAAATGAAACTGAATAATTCAGACATGGCCCAAAAAAGGATTTAAAATGCTGACCTATAGGTGGGCACGACCCCCCTGCCCCAAAATGCAGTAAGCAAAGCCTCACCATTGACTATTCCAGGACCAAAAATGATTCTTAATCCTGAAGTGTTTCTGCCAGTTTCCAAGTTCTTCACTGAAATGAAGGAGGGGGAAAAAATACAGACATACATCAGGTTCCACTCTTTGGGGTAAAAACCTCTGACCTGCTGGAAAGCAGCTCTGCAGAGAAGGACCTGGGGATGCTGGTGAACAACAAGCTGTCCCTGAGCCAGCAGTGCCCTTGTGGCCAAGAAGGCCAATGGGATCTTCAGGTGCACTAGGAGGAGCATTGCCAGCAGATTGAGGGGGTTGGTTCTGGTCTTCTACTCAGCCCTGGTGAGACTGCACCAGAAGTGGTGTGTTCAGTTCTTGGTTCCTCAGTACGAGAGAGACATGGAGCTCCTGGAGCTGGTCCAGTGGAGCATAACAAGGATGAATGGTCATCTGGAGCATCTCTCTTATGAGGAAAGGCTGAGGGAGCAGGGCCTGGTCAGCCTCAAGAAGAGATGACTGAGTGTGGACTTAATCAATGTCTATCAGTGTCTGAAGGGAGGGTGTCAGAGGATGGAGCCAGGCTCTCCTCAGTGATGCCAAGCAACAGGACAAGAGGCAATGGGCAGAAAAGGATGCATGGGAAGCTCCAGCTGAACACGAGGAAAAGCTTCTTTATTGTGCGGGTGACTGTGCACTGGAACAGGCTGCCCAGAGAGGTTGTGGAATCTCCCTCACTGGAGATATTCAAGAATCATCTGGATGGAATCCTGTGCCATGTGCTGTAGGATGACCCTGCTGGAGCAGGGAGGTTGGACCAGGTGACCTACTGCGGTCTCTTCCAACCTTACCCGTTCTGTGATTCTGCGATTTGCAAAACAAAGCAAAACGGTACGACCGGGCACTGCTATTAACTTGGGAAAAAAAACAACAAATAGTTACTTTAAAGGGCCGCTCTCTCGCTGCGCACAGGAGCTCTCCGCACGCGTGCGCGGGGCTCCGTGGGCGGCCGCGGGGCGTGTGAGGGGCGGGCGGAGGCGGCGGGGCCGGGCCGGGCCGGGCGGAGGCGGC
>VZRO01007291.1:1769395-1812886 GCA_013397915.1 Daphoenositta chrysoptera | reverse complement strand
CGGGATCGGCGGCCGGAGCGGGGCCGCTCGCAGTCCCTCGGGCCGGGGGGGCCCTGCCCGGCGCGGCCGCGGCGTTCGGGTCGGGGCAGTGCCCGGTGCCAGCCACCCACAGCCCCCGGGGCCGGACATGTCTGTCAGGCCCGCGGAAACCTGGGAAGCGCCGCTGCCGGTAGCAGCAGCGAGATCCCAGTGGGATGAAGGGAGGCAAGTGCTCTTGGTGTGTGCGGTGTTCTGTTCGGTCAGAGGTAACTCCTGGGGTTTTGAAGAGTTGTCTGTCTCGATGTCTGGTGCTGGAGTTTCTCTTAGTTTTTAGCCCAGAGAAACTGTCGTTGGATAGTAATTTTTCCCTCCAAGTGTTACTTGTGTAATGTTTCATGTTTCATGGGCTAGTGCTAAAGTTGCCGTAAGGGTATTCAGAATGAATGTTGAGTGGCATTTAACCCATGAAGGAAGTAACTTGTGAGAGATAGGTGTTGTTAACTAAAAAGAAATGAAAATTGCTGTTACTAGTCAACAACTGGGACAGCATTATTGAACTTGGACTCTAGTATTTAGATACTTTACCCTACAGTATTTGATCGAGTTGTTCTCCATAAACATAAAATACCTCAGAGAAGGTGAAACTCCAGTGTTGTTAATTTGCGTGATAGAACGGTTGCCTGTGAGTTCTAGCAAATACTAAATGATAGTAAATGGAGGATGCCCTCTTAACTAGTTTGGGAGCAGAGGTCATGACATCATGGGTATCACTTTGCTGTTTGTTTCCCCAGGAAACTTCGCAGGTAAATGTGCTGTGCCCAGCTGACGTTTTTCTTCTGCATATGCTTTCTTATCTGTTGTTGCTACTTGAAAATGCTTTCCTCAGTTCTCTTTCCAATATAAATGGTATTGCATATTCTTCTTAGGTGTTAGTTTATTTGTGTCAGGAAAATGAGTGGCTACAGAAAAGAAGAAAATTAAGACGTCACTGGTGCTAGTGTAGTGGCAGTCTGAATGAGCTAACGTAGTTTCCATGATCCTTTTTCCGTCTGTCATGAAAACCTTCTGCAGGAAGGCTGTGATAAACAAGCCTAAGAATGTCAAGGTCTGCTTATCCAGCAATAACTTACTGTGCCTTTTTTCTTTTAGTCTTTAAAGATCGTGGAGTAAAGGTAGCCTCCTCTCATTTAGATGCTTCAAAAGCCAAACCCCAAACCTGAAATATTTTTCCAAAAGATTTTACATTTTTCCTCATGCTGCTACTTGATTTATTGTCTGTGGCGTTTAATTCCTAAAATTTTACTTACATGATAGTTAAATAAATACTATTAAGATGCCTATATAGGCATCCTAAACAATAAAACCACTTGACTCTAGTTATCCTCTAAATGCTTTTCTTGTATTATCATAGTGTGATCAAAGTTATGATTGGTGGGTTTTAGCTTTGTGACTTCAGTTTTGTTCATTTTCCCGTGTTTTTATCTAGTCAATTTTATAAGTAATACCATTTTGTTAATCAACCATTGCTAATCTCTGACTCATGCCTGCTTGTAAGTCATCACAGTGTGTCTCACTGACTTTATCAATTATTTTCTTCTTCTCCCTGGTCTGTAACTGCTGTTTAGGAATGTGATTTTTCTCTGCTTTTTACACTTCTCTAGGTAGATGGAAAATTCCGCCAAGCTGTTAGCACTGTTATACACTTCATATAGATGAAAATATTTATACAAGGTGGGAAAAAAACCCAAACACTGGTTATCTGGATCAAAGGTCACAGGCAGAATGCTAAGGTGGTGTTACTGAATAGACTGCTGGGGTCTGTTGGAAACTTGATGCTGATGGTACTTTAGCTACTGAAGAGTCTGAGAAAGAGACTTTGTAGACATGAAAAAATCTGGCAGCATTACAAGTCCGTCTTGAACTGGTGGTCTGATAAGTGCTCCCAGGGATTCTATTTTGGCCTCTTCCCTGTGAAACGTGTTTTCTACAGTTCATCTGGGGTAGGTGTGAAGCACTGAATAGAATACTTAACCAATTCTATTGAGTTCAGCTGTGGAATTATATAACTTCTGCTCAGTTTCATGTAGCACAAAACTGAATAGCTAATGATACTGACATGAGTGAGAAACTGTATGTTAATATTCTTTAGCAGAGCAGATAAAGAACATGTCTTTTAGGGGACTTAATGTATAGTCTTTCAAAAGCTATGCAATGACACAATCTCTTGAATAAAGTTTGCTTGGATTAAAATTCTGGGGGTTTTTTTAATTTTGTAATAGTGAAAAGCACTTTGTAGCATAAGTTCAGAGACATCTGCAAAGGTAAAGCATCAATAGCAGGTGTGAAGCCTGAAGTTGACAGACCTAAATCTCACATGATGTTGTATGGAAATCGGTTGCTTTGCATATAAATATTTTGAAATTTGAGCATGAAAACACCTTGAAGTCATCCTAATTGCTTTGATATTTCAGTAACAACTGTAAAAAAAAAGATGGGAGGCCCAAGATGTTGCTTGTCTGCATTCTGTTGCAAGCTTTTGGAAAGCCATTGGAATGTAACAGTATTCAAACTATTTGGTTCACACCCTTTGTTTCCGTGGTTTGAAGCACTCTACCTAAAGATTAATAATAAACTAATGCTCATACCTAAATTTAGGAGAAAAAAATGTTTGCATGGTAGCAGATAATAGATTTTTCTGAGGATATTTGGATATTTTTCTAAGTATATAAATATATTTATATGAGTTTATGCTACTGTTGTAGACAAGAGTTTGTAATTGGTAAAAACTGTACAATGATTCAACACAAGCAAAATAGAGGGAGCAAATCCGAATATTCAGGTCTTGACTCTAAATTTTTAGAAGGCCCTTGTGGGGTAGCAGTATAGATAAAACGGTGTTATAGTTAGCTTTGTTATAAATACATATTATTGTGTTGGCTTTTCGCAAATAATGAATGTTATGTGTAAAATATTACCCATTACGTTGTAGAAATGTAACCATTATTAAATGCTTCTGCTTTTGTTTTACCCTAGAAATAGTTGAAAAATAGCTAACCAAAAATATGTTGAAATGCTATTAACAAACTATAAGCTTAACTAGATAAGCACAGATGTGGTGACTTCAGCTTTTAGGAAGCAATAACTCTAACAGCCCCAAGGACAATCTCCGATAAACACAGAGAAGATAACTCCAGACCCCAGGAAACACAGAAGTCATAACTCCAGCCCTAGGACAATCTCAAATAAACACAAAAGTGACAATCTCAGATAAGCACGATGTAACAGATTCCTGTTACCGGACATCTCTACCTACAAATCTTCTAAGAATCAACATACAGAAGAATTCCTCTCATATCTTAAAGGCCATATGTTTTTCAGGAAAGAGTATGAATATACATATCTGCTTATGACTATGTAACAGGTTGATGCAATAGAAATGTATATAAAGAGAGTGTCTCGCTAAGGCAGTTGTGCTCTTGGCTCTGTGCCAAGGGTACCCAGCATCACCTGTATGCTGTAATCCTTTTACTCTATCTTTTGTCCCTTATTGTTCTTCTTTATTAAAAACCTTTAAATTTAGCAGGTGACTGGACTTCGTTTTTAACAGCTTTAAGCTTTAACCTTGGATTTTCAAGAAACAGTCATAAATTGTAGATCTTAATTCTATGGTAGGGTATGGTATTCTATGGTATGCAGGAGAATCTTTATGTTTGCATGCAAATGCACTGAAAAATGTCCAGTGATACAGCTTTTATGAGGGATGAGAGCCAAAAAGAAATATGACACAACACAGTGGTGGACCTGAATCATCTTCCTTTCTCACAGAGCTACGATGTGCTTTTTGTCTAGTATGATGTTAATGAAAGTATCACTTCTGTCAACAGCTACGTACTGTTTCTCACATAATAGCTGTTCCAAAAATGGAGATGCTGACATTAGTTTGGGAATGGTAGCTGAGTAGAATTCTCATCCCCTTCTTTGTTTACAGGGAGGAGTGGGAGTATGGGGCTTCTAATAGGAGATCTAACTCCAGCCTTCTTTTTTTCACCATCGGTTGTTGTTATGATATCTAAAACACTAAATCAGAAATGCAGAAGTTTGAAGTCTTTAGAGTGCCGGTACTTGTTTTCTATGTGTTTCTTTACTTAACTTGAAAGGTAGCAAGCTGCCCAGTCTGATTAGAGAAGCTGAGAACTTAGTAGAGAAGTTGCCTTAGGTGAAACTGAGCAAATTGCCCAATTCTATGCAAAGAATGGAAGTTGCCGAGGAGACAAGAAGGTGGGGTGGGTGTGTGTGTGAAAACCCAGTTGCTGGCAGGTCATGCTAAAGGAGAAAACTGTTGAACCTAAACAAATAGCCTCGAGAAAGAAAGAACAAACCTGAAAAAATAAATTTGCCTCACTTGTCACAGATCAAACAAATTCTGTGCAACCTCTTCCCAAATAAGTTTTAGCAAATAAGAAAAGCATTGTGCATGTCCTGGCGATGGCTTTTTAAAAAGGTAAATCTGAAAAGGACATTAAGTCCTAGTTTAACATTGTAGACAATCACACCTTTACTGAGTAAACATTAACATTCAATTCAGTCTTATTTCATGTATTTATTAACTTCATCAGAAGAGACTGAAAAGCCAGGATCTCCTGTGGGGCCTTGTTGTGGTTTAACCTCAGCTGACAGCTAAGTACCACACAGATGCTTGCTCGCTCCCTGTCAAGGTGAGAGGAGAATCGGGTGGGGGGCGAAGGGAGGTAAAACCCACGGGTTGAGATAAGAACAGTTGAAGAATTGAAATAAAGTAAAATATAATAATAGTAATAATGTTGATGATAACAATGATAATACTAATTGTAATGAAAAGGGGATAGAAAGAGAGATGAAAACCCAAGAAAGACAAGTGAAGCACAGTACAACTGCTCACCCCCTGTTGACCAGTGCCCAGCCTGTCCCCAGGCAGGGATCGGCCCCTCCCGGCCAATTCCCTCAGTGTACACCTGACATGATGTTCTGTGGTACAGAAGATCCCTTTGGCCAGTTCGGGTCAGCTGTTCTGGCTGTACTCCCCCTCAGCTTTTTGTGCACCTCCTCACTGGCAGAGCCTGGAAAGCTGAGAAGCCCTTGGCTTAGGGTAAGCACTACTTAGCAACAGCCAAAACAAGTGTGTTGTCATTGTTATTCTTATATGAAATCCAAAAACCACAGCACTGTACCAGTTATTAAGAAGAAAACGAACTCTGTCCCAGCTGAAACCAGGACAAGTGTTCTTTCAGTGTTAAAGGAATTGCTGTTCCATATAGGTTTATCCCACTCACATCACAGATTACTAAGATCTAGTTGTCTAATATCTTGGGTCGTGTAGTATCTTGGTAATGTTGACACAGTTATGCTGAACTTAATATTGGCTTTGTGATTTGTGTTTCAAATTGCAGATTTAAAAAGTCTGCAATAACTTTCTGCTTGCTTTGTATCCCAACTCCTTCTCAAATTCCTTTAGAAGTAGGCTTTTTAATTTTTAATTCAATGTCCTAGAAGCCTGGAAATAATTTCTTGAGCAGTTGGCTTCCGGGTTGGGTGCAAAGGGTTACAGTGAATTAGGCTGGTGACCTAACATCAGGCTGGTGACCAGTCACTTATGGGGTTCTGCAGGGCTCCATTTCAGGGCCAGTTCTCCTTAGCATCTTTGTAAACAACTTGGATGCAGGACTCGAAGGCATACTAAGTAAGTTTGCCAGTGGCACTAAATTGGGAGGAGCTGTTGACTCCCTTGAAGCCAGAGAGATCTTAACACAACAGAGGGCTGGCTACCAAAGTATTGCTGGTCTAATGCAGGATCTAAAAAATACTATTAACTTTAATAATAAATCTATCTTTGGCTCCAAGTTCTGAAACAAAGGCTTCCTCATCTCTGCTCTCTGGTGATCAGTGATAGGACCTGAGGGAAGAACATGAAGCTTTGACAGGGGAGGTTTAGGTTGGATATTAGGACAAGATTCTTCACCCAGAGGGGGAATGGGCACTGGAACAGGCTCCCCAGGGAAGTGGTCATGGCACCAGCCTGACACAGTTCATGAAATGTTTGGAAAATGCTCTCAGACAACATGGTGTGATTCTTGGGGATGGTGCTGTGCAGGGCCAGGAGCTGGACTCAAATGATCCTTCTGGGTTCCTTCCAACTCAGGTTATTCTCTTATTCTATGAACCCCATAATGTTTAGATTTCAGCAGTCCTGTAAGGGAAGAAAAGTAAAGTGAAAATTAAGGCCTCTTTGACCATTTTCCAGATGCAGAGAAACTGAGTTTACTTTCTATCTTTAGGTGGAAAAAAGACAATGAGAGTAGAGATAAGCAAAAGAGAAGGAAAGATACTCTAGCAGGGGTCTTCAGTGTCATAAGTGATATAGAGGTCATCAGTGTAGGCTGTGTCCAGATTATTTCTAGCCATAAAAGAATTAAAGGAAATAAAGTGGAACTGTGAATCAAATATTTTTTTCTTTTTAATTGAAGTTTACTGAGTCAGATAACCAAAAATTGTTAAAGATCAAAAATAGAAATGGATAGAAGACAGAGTTACACAGATTTTTGAAGAATGAGCTTATTTGTAGATTCTTGAATATTAAGCTGTGATTTATAGCTCACAAAGTCCCTAAATGCTTATTGTCATGTGCTTTCAATGTAACTGGTTCTCTGTGATCTCTTTTTTTGAACACAGCTTCTGGCAACAGTGTAGTTCAGTGTAATGAGGTCTGCTCCTATGAGGAATCATTGACATGCTAATTTGTCATCTTCTATCCTTTTTTCTTCAGTCTCCCACAGTCAGATCACCCGCTTGTACAGTCGCTTCACCAGCCTGGACAAAGGAGAAAATGGCACTCTTAGGTGGGTAATTCAGCTGTACTTGCATTGGCACATCTGTATTGGTGGTGTGCTGTTGCAGGATGTCTGCATGTTTTTCTCATTGGTAAATCATTGAGGCTGTTGTAACAAGTTCTTTCATACCTACTGTCTACATGAAAGGTTTAATTGTTGAACTGAGGTACTCTAAGTACCAACTGTCTTTACTGTAGTGTTGAAGGTTTATAGCAGTTAATAGGAGAAAGTTCAGATTTGGTATTCAAAGTCTTATAAAAATGTTCAGAATTGTGAAACAACACTTTCAGATTGTTATTTCTTACCTTTCTTTATATGTTGCTTCTAATATTTATTATGAGAATGGTTCTGCTGTGTCATCTTTTTCCTGGCTTTCATAAGAAAAAAGATCTATACTTACTTGTTTCTGATATCCAGTGTCTTTTAACACTACTTGGATCTGCAATCCGTTTACTATACTTAACTTTGCACCTCTTGTTGAACACCCATATCTATTAGTATGCTCAAAAATAAAAAAAGAGCTGGAACCAAGTCACTGTGACTAAACAAACATTCTATTCTTTAAAGTGGTAGTGCAGGATATTTTAAGATCTTTAGTGTTTGTTTCCTGTCTACAGTTTGAAAACTACAGAAGTGAACTGGTTTCTTACAGCTTAGTCAATTAAATAAAGATGAGTCTTTAACTTTATCTAAAAATATTTTTCATTTTGATGGATCAAGTCTGCTGGAAAGAGTATTCTCAACTAAAAGGTAAACTGTGCTGAGATAATGGCCTGTTAAAATATATCTCTGCCTCCTGTTGTTCTTCTGTTAGCCTTCCTTGCTCTCATGGATTTTGTTTCCCATTCACCATATAGCCACAGTGCACAGAAAAGCTGGAGAATAATGCAGGAGAGAGTAGGAAGGGGAAAGGGACCTTATTGTAGCACAACATGAGATCTGGCTCTTATGGAGTTAATTTCTTTCATAGCTGCTCTATCCCAGTCAAGTTCAGTGATTCAGGCATCACCTGAGGTTTTGTATGTGATCTTGTAAAATATGGCTGTAGGATGCACTATAAACCCAGAAAAGCTATAGGCCTGCCTATAAACCAACCTAACTGTAATGCTGGAATCACCTCTTAAAAGATCAAAGTGGCAAGTTGTAAGATACATGGTCTTTGGCAGTACTTTTGGGTTACTGCAATTTCCTTTCCTGAAGGAAATGCGCAGTTCCTTCTGGTGCCACAAATTGCTGACTTCTCAGCATTTAAGTAATTGGATGTGGAATTGTATGGTAAACAGAACTACAGAGTGATTATTTTGTGTTAAAAATACTCTCCCTCCTCTTTTGGCTTGTGTAGGTTTTGAAGCTGATTGACTCAGTGATTTGGACTGTGGCTGTACTGATTTCTAGACTTGCATAGCTGAAGAGATGACTAAATGGATTGTGCCTGTAAAAAACTGGCTTGGGATGGGATATGCAGGAACTTTCAAAAGCCCACTCTGACACTAAAGCCAATGTGTTATATAAATTGTAGTATTGGCAATCCTGATGTAGAGATCAACTGATGAGACTGTGGATAAGGTTAATACTCCTTATGTTTAAAATTATTTGGAAAAGAACATTAACTGCCTTTTCAAACTTTACATGTGAGTTTAATATTCATTGATGAATAAAAGTGATGGCTACCAGATTAGTCTAGCACAATTTCAATCTAGGACATGTTCTTCCTCAACTCTTCTGTGTTCTCCTCCAACACTAAATTCACTTACTGGTTCCATAAGGTTTGTATAAGCTTCAAAGTGATTGTACTCAGTTTATGTAAGAGGAGTAATTGATTAAATATGCCATGAATGTCTGTTGCACAATGCTCAGTTTCACAGTATTATGCATCAGGAGTTAGACTTCCATTGTTGATAATCATGTGGTACTTAGGAAAGGAAGTGGAGGTTGTTTGGAAAATCCCAGCATCTGTGCTTATTATGATCCCTTAACTTGCAATCTTGGTCCCTAAGCACAGCCCATTCTCAAACATGTCTGACTTAAGAGTGGCATTCAATTTTTTAAACTTGTTCTGGTACACACAAAATGCAGAAACTATTAAGTTTAGTCACAGAAAACTGAAAAATAAAGAATCAGGAGACAGCAAGAACTACAGCTTGGAAAGTCATAGATGTTGGTTTCTGAGCAACAGCTCAAAGAGAGCTTACTGCTTTAAGACAAGTAAGAAGTTATGACTTGCTTAGTACCACCAAACAGTTTAGAGGGTTTGTCTTCTGTTTCCTGTGAGCAAGAATTATTGTTTCCGTAAGGATGACTTACGCTGTTGACTTACAAATCCAACATGACAAAATCATTCATGTGACCACGATTAGGAAAAGAAATGTTAGGCAGTTCTTTATGGCATGAAATAAATCTTTAAATGTGTGCCACCCTTCTGAAGAAGGGCAAAGTAAAAAGCACTTCATACAGAAGATCTGGTAGATGATGATTGATCCTGGTAGTTAGGGAACTATAAGCAAAAGCAGAAATCTTTTATAGCCAGATGTTTCAATCCAGTGTACCTATGTGCAATGTCAAGGCACTTTGTTTTTAAAGAGTTACAGAAATTAAATATTAGAGATTGTTATTGATAAAGACAAAACTTGGTCTTCAAAAAGCTTTTGATTTTTGCTTCCTTTTTATCTTCTCACATATTTATTCTCTAAGTGACTACAGCCATTTTTACCTGTAAAGGTAAAAATGTCAGGGTTACCTTCACCTTTCTTTAAAAGTGTAGAAAAATTTCATATTTTTCCTTAGCTTCACTTTTTCTAAACAAAATAATTAAGTCGCTCAGACTTCCACCATCTGAACAAAACCATGTTGGAAAAGACAGGACAAAACTGTTCTTGGAAATTCTTTTGTCACCTTTGATTTCAACATTGCAACATGCTGAGTTGCCAAAACAAAAGATTGATACCCTTGGATGTCCATAGCTACATCTAAATGATGAAATCTGGAACATACTTGTTCTGTCTACATCCTAACTATAGCTCAGGAGGAAACCAGTGTGCATGTTTCCTTACTTACACACTGATTTCCAATATGAAGAAATACTATAGCATGAACAGGATAAGTATGTGATTGCTTAGTGAGTCTCCTTGTTGGGCTGGTAGTGTACACTACACAAGAATACCTTTCTTCCAAAGTTTATCTACTAGTAAGTAGCTCTAGATAGATATGTATAGAGCTATAAAGGGAGATACTTACCTAAACTGCTATATTTGTATGTAAGTTTTGTTTGGAACCTCCCACTTAACAGTAGTTCCTTGTGCACTGGGGAAAAGACAGGTTAAGCACCTGAGAAGTAGTTTTTACTGTACAGTAATGGGTATAGCCTGGTAAGTGTAGAAGAAGGAAGGAAGGACAAATGTTCTGAAAGCTGGTGCCTACAGAGAATAGACACACTGAGCTGTTTATGCATGTCTCATGCTTATGAAAGCTGTTCACACACATGTCTGCTGGAGAACTTCAGAAAGCCTCTGATCCCGAGAGAAGGGTAACATGAGCCAGCCAGGCCATCTGTCACTCTTTGTCAGCTGACTGAACCATCTGGGTCTGGAAAGGTGTCAGGCTTGTTCTTATTAGTTCAAACTGATACTGCAAGATTGTAAAACATAAAAGCTAGCTCTCTGAATGTGGAATTCTTTACTTTTGCTCAAGAAGATGCAAAGCATTTTTAGCTTTATCTAAAATAGAAAAGACAGGAAGGATATGGGTTTGGATTGGAAAAGACAGGGTACAAGAATAGTCTATACTTGCATCTTCAACCACACTTCATGCATGCTGCCTTTTTTCTTTCCTTCCTTATTGCTCATCTAATTATCACCTTTTTGCGTACTTCTTGGCCTTATGTTTATGAACCAATTAGTGCTCTGATAGTTAAGCAACTTCTAACATTTGTGTAGAGCATGTGTAAGGATGGAGTTAGATGAGATGACTGATGCAATCCTGAAAGAGGGGGATATTAATATTCTTTCCCCGTAACTTCTCCAGACTCATTGTCAGCTGTGGTGCTCTTAGATTTTTTTGAAGTTTTTGAACTGCCTCAAGTTGAAAATACAACAGAAAGATAATTGGAGAGGAGGAAGGTAGGGAGTTTTTTATGGGGGATACATTAGACCACTAAAAGGTTAGATGAATGACAAAGCTGATGTTAGCAATGGAAGGGAGCAATGGAACCTCTTCAGTAGTAACCTCTTAAATCTTTTTGACTAATTTGCATGATACACCTTACTGCTTTTAATTATTTCCCTTCTTCAAGTAATTTCTTGTTACCTATATCCTCTGGGCATCTTTTCTTTCCTCTACCACTTCTGATGTGGGGTTTTTTTCATTTCCATTATTTTACTTTCCCTCAGCTCTAGATACCTCTCCTCATCCCTAGTGAGGGGACAGTGCTTTGCTACCATATAGAAGTAACAGAAGAATGAACAACCAGAAATGGAAGGAAAAAAAGGGTCTTGTAGGCTTCTTGCAGCCTTTGGGATAAGGCAGAACCACCTTTACAGCAGGGATCTGCTCTGTGCCTTGGATGGAATACTCATGCTTAGGAATACCTGCCTTGCTTAGAATCTACAAATTCTTCACTGTAAAGTACATGTAATTATGAATACACTGGCATATGTATTAAATGGTTGGCCTGTGTAATGTTCACATGCAGTTAAAGGTTGCTTTGCATGTTGCATTTAAGCAAAGATTTTGTAAGAGCCAGATTCATGGAAAGATACCTTAGAAGAGCCTTGTTGCCCATGAACACTTAGGAAGTAGAGGGTATTAAATTTCATATAAGCTCCAGCTTCAGCCAGGTGAAGTTGGTCCCGAATGACTGCAGGAAAGCTTAGCTTTATAAAGTGGAGAATAACTTACCTCACACATTCATTTGCTTTTATGGCTGTTGCAGCTATTTCAGTTATAACACTCACTCAGTAATGTGCTCTTAATAAGCAAAAGTGCTTTACTGCAATCCTGATAATGACAGGACAAATAGATTTGAAACCTGGGGAGTTATTTGTGGTTAATTGTTAATCTCCTGGTAGAAAACAGAATCACTGGAGATAGAAATGCCAAGTGTATACTGAGGCTGAATAGTAAAAAGTCGTGATATGCAAGTAAAATTGTCTGAAGCATGAGGATTTTGCTGTACATGGAAGAGAGGGCAGCTGCTGCATTTAGGTAATAAAGTTAGCATTGACACTGAAGTTCTGTTGTTAAAATATTGTTATTAGGACATAAGCTTTCCACATCACTGCATCCCCTGCTTAAATCACTAATGCATACTTTGCCCTTCAGCCATAGCTTAAAATGCAGCAGTCCTGAAGGGTTGGGTAATAAGTTGATTGTGCTAAACAGATGTTAACTTTGCCTATTAAAAATAACATGGACCTGGTCAGAGCAGAAGTTTGCTGGGATAACTTAAAAATATGGTCAGTCACTCTGTTAGAAGGTCAAACAGTTTAACCATGTTGTAACAGATGCACTGTAATTGGGAGTCTTAACAATGCTGTGGTGGTGACTGGGTGCAAGAAGTGCTTTAGAATACATTTAAAACTAGAACATCTTGCTTCTCTGCCTTTCCAGACTGGTGATAGCGTCAGCCAATTTCTTTTTTTACCCTGTCTTTAATATCACAGCTTTATAAAAGACTTGTATATTTAAATAATCTCAAAATTTGTTTGTGTTTACTTTAGTAAGCCACTTTTTTTGTTTAATGATGTCATGAATCAGACCTTGTTGCTAGTTTAGTTAGTGAGCATAGTTTTGAAAAGTAGCAAACATTCACTAACCAAGTGTGAGACTTTGACCCCAACTTCAAAACCAGCAGGACTGCATTTGACTTGAAGGGAACTGCCAGTATTTCTGGAGATTAGGCTGGAAATGTCAAGTTATGGATCCAGACAGGATAGGGTGGGGTTTTTTTACAGCTTAACCCCCTTGCTGTTTACAATTTAAAATCTAAATGATTATGAAGTACATCTTGTACTGACTGATGAGTTGCTGTGTTCTGTTGTAGGGAAAAATAAACCAACCAAACCTGCTAACTAAGACACGTTTGGTGTGTGCATTGGTCACACCAAGATTACCCACTTTCCTGTCACTGACAGTCTGTTGGGTTGAAAGAAAAGAGAAAATGTTAGTGCAATTCTAATAGGAGAATGAAGCTTGTGTTCATGTCCTACTGTTCTAAAATGTGTATACATTACAACTCACAATGTCTTTCAGATCAGAAGAATAACAGTGTAAGCATAGCTGTGTTTACATTATGCTGTGTACATATAATCATGAGCAGAAAAGAGAATGGCTTGCAAGAGCACTGAGTATTTGCCTGTACTCATGAAGTTATATCTGGTGTACAGGTGCCTGTAAAAGTGTAAATTTACCATTTCAAAATAGGAGTACTGCTTGGTTGAAGCTAAAATAATCTGAAATATGTCATTTATTATAAGATACAGATTTGTTGCATAAACAAACAAAAAAATCTGTTGGAACATTCTAATGACCTGTAGTAGGCTTGGAGAAGTATGGTATTCTTCCAGAATCTGAAATGAGGCAGTCTGGAAAAGTCATGACAACTCATATAATTAAGTACCAAAATAATTATTAAAAAACCCCGATCAATATTTTCATCTTGGAGCCATAATTTCTTTCAAAGCAACTTCAGAAGCTTTCCTTTTCTTACATTGCAAACTGGTTGGCATCATTACAGTAAAGTTTCTAGCACAAATGATGTTAGTTTCTGAGAAGTGTTATTAACATGATAAATGAGCACTGCTAGTTTGTAATGGAATATAGGCTTGGCATTGTCATTTGCTTTATTTTGTGCTATTAGTCATGAAGAAGAGATGATTCTGAAAGTTGCATTTTCAAAATCACCAAGTGTCTTGCTGCAGAAATAGAATTCCATGGAAGTTTTACTGTGAATTCTTTTTTAGCAGCTTCTTTTCTGACTTCAGCTTTATGCTGACTTCTTGTGTTCTTGCTTCACTTAGCCGTGAAGATTTCCAGCGGATTCCAGAGCTTGCCATCAATCCACTCGGAGACAGAATTATCAACGCCTTCTTTCCAGAAGGGTGAGTTTCAACAAACTGAATTTGTGAGCAGGCACAAAATTTGTTGTTCATCAGAAGTTTTCATAGGAGTGAAACACTGATAATTAAGGCACAGAATTTGAATTTACTAATAACTGAACACCTCAAACTTGCCATGCAATGTGTGTGGGTACATCGTTTCTTCAGCATATTTTAATTCTCTAAAGAGAAATTCTTTACAACACTTTTTTGTGCTTTATTTATTGAAAAATCCGGCTTCTGTCACAGTTTTCCACTCTTCTTCCTAAACTATTCAACACTTTTGAGGAAATTCCAGGCCGTGGATAGACTTTGGTTCTTAAAGCAAACTTGTATCAACACTATTCTGTGTAAAGTAGCATTACAATTAACTAATTTGGTCTTATTGTGTCTGATATAGTAAGTGTAATTGTTATTAGATTGTCTTTTTTGGTTGGTTGATTTTAGTTTTTTATTACATTTAAGACATAGATTAAGACACTTCTTACACAAATCCAAAGAGATGATCAAATTTGCAATATTGTCTCTCTTCATTATACCTCTCTGGATTGTTCTATGGAATCTGCTTCTCCTCTTGAACGCAGTTATCATTACTGATTGATGGAGATTGGACTGTGTAATCAATTTATAATATCAGCTAAAACCAGGCAGGGTTTACTGAATAGAAAGCAGGCATCCTGGGAAGTATTTACATGGCTGGTTCCCACAGGAACTAGAAAAGAGAACTCATTGTCAGAGAGTGGTGGGCAATGACAGCCCCACAGGCAGGAGCCGAGGGTGACAGCAAAGCTGGAAGGGGTGATGTACTTGCTGAAGAAGGGCATGCACCTGAACACAAAAAGCAGAGCAGGTCCAGTGACTGTTGTCAGGTCAACCAACAGTCCAGTGCTTGACAGTGGTGAAACCAGTATCAAGTCAATCCAGGGAATCGGGGTCCAGATTGGCAAGATACATTGCTACATTTGGGCATAGCAGCAGTGTAGCTCAGGCAGGGGCTGAGGGTGAGGGCTTCAGCTTAAACAGACTTTGCAGGAAAGGGAAGGGGGGCCCTCAGTAAGACTTCTCACAGCTTTTAGTTTTTACACATCATACTTCATAACAGCACGATCCCAGCTTGCAACAGCATAGGCAGCCAAACCCTGGGGAAGTGGAAATGGAAGGGCTCACATGGTTTTGATGCTTCAGATTATTAACAGTCTTCTTTACTGAAATGAAGAGCCTGTATAAGGTATGCTAAAAACTGACCTGGTGAAATGCTTATGCAGAGAGGACCAGGTGAATTTCCGTGGATTCATGAGGACACTAGCCCACTTCCGACCCATAGAAGATAATGAAAAGAGCAAAGACCAGAATGGACCAGAACCACTGAACAGCAGAAGTAACAAGCTCCACTGTAAGAAATGTTAAGCTTTCTATAGAATCAATTATTTTTCCTTCTTCTTTTTGGTTGGGTTGGTTTTTATTTTCCCCTTAGGAAGGGAGGAAAGGGGCTTGGGATCTTCTGCACATGTAAGTCCTGTGGAATGATGTCTTCTAATGCCTGATTTTAAAAAAAAATTTACTTGGAAGCTTGTCTGTTCAGAATGTCAACAATTTAACCATTATTATATTAGAATTTGGTGGAATTGGTTGACTCTTGAGTAATATATATACTTTGCAAAATGTCTCATAACAGAAGTGTTTCAAAATGGTTTGTATTCAAAATTATTTCAGATTTAGAAGCTATGTTCCATACATGAACGGACTTTTCTGCTTATTTCTCCAGTTCTTCCATATAATATAATGTTTTTTTCCCCACCTTCAGCTGAGTACTTTCTTAAGTATTTGGATATCTGCCTACAGTATATGAGCAGAATGCTCTTTCTTGCTAATCAAAGTTGGCAACAGTCCTCAGAGCACTTAAAATTTCTGTCATATCTCATCCAGAATATAGTCAAAGAGAATTAATGGTAATGTAAAAATGGTTGGCTCTGAAATTAAAGGACTGAATGTATCCTAGTGATAATTATTCTTCCATGACTTGGGGTTTTGAGGAAATATCCTGCAAGCAGAGTGCTTGTGAACATAAAATTTTTCCGTTATTGGCAATAATGCTATTCCTGTGTGTGGTAATAACACTTTATGGAACTGAGCATGAGTTTTACGGTGAATTAAAATTCTAAGATAATTCTCTTAAAATAATTTACAAGTACTTAGTTTTACTGTCTTTCTTTTAGATAAATCTGTTGTTATGAAGAAAAATAATGACACTTGAATTCAACTGCTCTTTTTTTTCTTCTCTGTAGTTGCTTTTCGATTATATGATCTAGATAAAGATGACAAGATTTCCAGGGATGAGCTTCTCCAGGTAAATAGCACAGGGCTGCTTTGAATGACTCAATCATGACATTCTCTGTGACCTCATATCTACTTAGATGAGGGGAGTTGCAACAGTTTTCTCAAAAGAACTGCTGGAGTAATGTGGTGTCTTTGCTTATCTCTGCCTTAAAGCTTTAGATATGGTATAGGACTTTATTCTTATTTGGTAGGCTAGGCAGATCTTGGTGGAAGTGAAATCTAAATATTCAGTAAATACACTAAGCACCTTAAGAACTAACTTCAATAACTTTCAAAGGTGCTTCTAAAAGGATTTCAAAAGAACAGTCACTGAGGTGGATTAGGTTGTTTGACTGATGCTCTGTGCATCCTCTCAATAGAATAAAACTTGAAATTGCAGCAAAGGTAATCAAAGTTCATCAGTGCTGCATATGTATGAAACTAGGCTTGTACTAGGAGTAATTACATGCTACTAATCCTGGGAAGTACACATGACAATTTGTGGTTCCTGATGTAAGAAAAAGGTTTGCTTTTGACTGGAACTGCCCTCTTCTATCTGCTCAGAAAATACTTCACCGACTGTGGAGGGTAACGGCAGTTATCACTGGACTGTGTACTTTCAAGATTCCTGTAGGCAGACATCTCAAACAGCAGATATTCAATCTAATGCTGGTTTGTTTTCTGGGGAAAAAAGTAGAAGCATTGGTCAAAATGACTTGTTCCTAGTTCCAAAAGTTTTCTCTTGCTTCTGCCTCTTCCTGCTGCCTAGTGAAAAAGCAGGATTCTTTGTCAATGATGGCTGCAAAAGATACCTGTATTTCCTGAAAGACTTAATGCACAAAGGACAACAGAAGTCTGGCTAGAAATTACTTCAATCAAAATCTTGTGTGCTGTAACTTTGACAGTACACAAGAAGAAAGCACCAAGAGTATTTCTGTTCCTATGTCAGTGATGGTTATGTTGTATGCTACAGGTATTACGGATGATGGTTGGTGTAAATATTTCTGATGAACAGCTGGGCAGCATTGCTGACAGGACAATCCAGGAAGCTGATCAAGATGGAGATAGTGCCATCTCCTTTGCAGAATTTGTAAAGGTTTGTAAACTATGTTTTTAATAACTAAAGGAAACTGAATGAGCAAGTCATTCAGACAAATGCAAATGAGAACAGAGAGGAAGTAATTGAAATAGTTGTGCCTGCATTTGGGCAAAGCCTTCTGCTAGCTTTTTCTTCCCTTTATTAGTCATGCTTTGCATTTCTTTTTAATACTGTCAGGGTGCTAATAATTTGTCCACATGTTTCTTTATACTCTTACATAAAGCTACCACCCTGAATATACTGAAGAATTGTCACTTTTTGTTTTGCAACTGCTTCTTTCTACACTAGTAGCCTGACTAGCACAGTTAGAACAGTTAATTCTTCTGCTCTAATAGCACTGAGCAGTTTTCACTTGTAGATTTCGTCTGTTAGCAACACAGCTAATACCGGTATTCAAGTTCCTAGCTCTGGTACTTTGAATTACATGTTTTGATAGTCAGAAATAGGTAATAGTGGGGAGCCACTAGATAGTCAGTGGCTCCTGTAGCAGAACCATTTAAACTACCTAATGGGATGCTATTGACAAGAGGAACTAGACTTAGCTTGGAGATAACAAAAAGACAACAGAAACAAGTTGCAACATGGGAGACTGTGGTTTGCTTTAACAAAAACTTTTTACTAAGAGGATGTTCATAGCTTCTGAAAGATGTAGAAATTCCTTCCTTGGAGATATTTAAAGCTTAACCAGGACAAGGCCCTGAGCAACCTGATTTAGCAGGTCCTGCTTTAAGTAGGAATTGAGGGGTTGGATTAGAAGACTTCCAGAGGTCTATTCAAATGTAAATTACTCTCACCTTGAAGCACTGAAGTCTACTGCCTGAAACAGCCTGGAGCAGAGTAATGTCTTCATGCCTCAGTGTTAATAACAATTTAGTGAATGAACTTGCCACCCCAGTTTTACAGGGATCTACATTAGTGGTGCTCTGGTCTTGATTTTTGCTCTTCAATGATTGCTCATGTCCCTTTCTTTACTCCATTCTCCCTTGTGTTTCCTGTCTGGGCATTACCACACAATCTAGTTTTGGAAATCCAGGCCTTTCTGTGCTGTTGGCAGGCTGAAACCACATTAGTTAAATTTTGATTGACAGCCTTGTGGCTTTGATGGCTGAAGTTCCTTTCCTTGGAAGGACCTTAGCCCACAATGAGAAACAGCAGTCTCTAGATGAAGGACTGGCATGCTGAATTGAAGACATCCCATGTTCCTGCCCATTTCCTCAATATTAGAACAAGAATACTTGTAGGAGAGATGTACAGTAACTTAAGTAACTGTTCCTCAATTTTATTGCAGGTTTTGGAGAAGGTGGATGTAGAGCAGAAAATGAGCATTCGATTTCTTCACTGATGGATGGAGAACCTATTCCTTTCTACTCCAACTATGTAATGAATAGAACTTCATTTTCTCCTTAGCACCATACCCCAGAGCATTGCTACTGGTGCATATACAATACATCTCCAACCCCACCCTGATTTGTTCTACCAATGTGAACATTCCCTGTGCAACAGGAACAAAGGGAAATGGCTGCCATGCAACTTGGAAAAGGAGCTTTTTTTCATGTTGTCCATCCTGGGTTTTTTGCCCTTTCTCTTGTCTCCTTCTGCACTACTGTTTCAGTAAAATGTCTCTCCTTATACCCTGCTGTTTAATCTACAAACTGATTCTTCTGAGCTCTGAATCTGAGAATGGAAAAACGGGAACATGCCACAGAAGTGCCCTCTGAGACATTTCGGAGACAAGCATCTACTCAAATACTAGGTGCATTGATAATGATTCACTTTTGCCATATTACAGCTGCCTTTTTTAAAAAATTTTTTTTGCCCCTTTCCTATTTGGCTCTTTACATGCAGATTTGTTTCTTCACTGCTTCTAAATCTGCCTTTTACTTGAGAACTTCTCAATTTCTATGGCTTCATTGTACAACTAGCACAAATGCATGATGATAGCTTTGAGTACCTTAAATTACTGTGAATAGATTTTGTTCTTTGTGGAATGAATTCACAGGGACAATAGTAGAATCTGTGGTGGGGACAGGCTGTGGTGTTCTTAAAAGAATAGGAATTCTGCACTAAGTCACTTGAACTGTTTGAGTAGCAGAGACAGAAGCTTGTTTCTTTCCTTTGCATAGCTTGCAGGCTTGACAGCCAGAGGACCATGAAGTGTCCTTTCCAGATTGTTTTAATCTAGGATCCCTCCCCTCATCAGGGTGGTTTTGCTTCTGAAAGTGTAAATTTGTTTACCAGTATACAAAATACAAGAAAACCAGTCATGCCAAAATCTGGATTTGTAGTTCTGTAACTGCCCCCTGGTAACAGTGTCAATGAAACATGAAATCATGAAACTGATTTCATGGGGTTTTTTTCCCAATTACAGTGGCCTGCATAATGAGTAATTATTTATATTTATATTTTCCAGTATGAAAGTCCCAGTCTGTTATATTTGTGTTGAG
Organism: Daphoenositta chrysoptera; assembly: GCA_013397915.1. Classification (NCBI taxonomy): domain Eukaryota; kingdom Metazoa; phylum Chordata; class Aves; order Passeriformes; genus Daphoenositta; species Daphoenositta chrysoptera. The sequence continues at coordinate 1,793,094 of VZRO01007291.1, read as the reverse complement.
GGTGGTAGCTGTATTTAAGAAAGCTCTGGCATAAGAATACAATTTGGGAAAGTTCATATTATCCCAGATATTTCAGAATGTATTTCTATACAAATCTCTTCGCAAGTGTAAGATGATTAATGCTATTACTGTAATGCTGATAAATTCAAGAGATTGGAATCCTTGAAGGTTCAATAGTAACAATTTACTGTGGCTAGATTGACAAATGATCTCATGTAGTTCAGCTGGAGCATTCCACAATCTGGGAGATCCTTCCGATAAAACCAAAAAACCCTGGGAGCTTCCTTATTGAAGAATCTGTGTTATAACTGCTTCTCTGTCATGTGTTAACGTTTCTATAAATACTTACCAGTCTGAAAACTACTCTCAAATGTGCATTTCCTTTTTTCTCAGTTTCTTTAATCATTACTTGTGTTGAAGGATAACATGCAAGTCTCTGAAGGATTTTTGATTTGTTTTAAATTAAGGAATTCAAGAGTAAAATGTTGCACTTCATAGTTTTGCAGCGTGTAGCACAGTTCCAGAAAGAAATGTAAATTAAAAACCTCTACTCTCTATGAGAAAGAAACATTATACATTTATAACCACCTCATGTGAAAAACGAATGTAACAGTGCTAAAGGATTGAAAAGTAAAAAGTGCTTGTAGGCTTTGTGATTTGCTTAGAATAGGTGTTGTTCTCTTCTGGTTCTATAGTTGTAACCTACAGTTGTGCCTTATTGTCCCAGTGAGACTGGATATTGTATTTATCAATCCATAAATAAACCTTCCACTGTATAAACAAAAACCAAACCAATCCCCAACTCTTCCTGTATGGCAACCAGCTATCCTTTAATTACTGGAAAAGCTAAATACCAGTAAGAATGGTGCTAGCAGGCCTAACAGATCAGTTTCAGAGGATTGATAATCCTTTGTTCTGCTGGCAGAAACCAGTGCAAAACATGAGCTCCAGAGGAGGACACGCAGGGCTGGTTTGTGGCATCTGTTCTTATGAGCTCCCACCTCCCATGTCAGGTATTTTTGCTGATGTGCTTGAAGGTGAATACAAATGATCTAATAGATGCCCTGCAAAAAAAAAAAAAAACCAAAACAAAAAAACCCCAAAACACAATCAATGAAACAACAAAAAGACCCCCCAACTATCAGCATCTAACTTTGCCACTAGCAGAGTAAATCACATGTAAGCAACTATCTTACTCAATATTCTGAAAACTATATACGTAATATCTAGTTTAAAAGGTGGTAGACAGTAAGAGGAGTTTTAGAGAGCTGAGAAATTTGTTAAATTTAAAATTGTTCAAAAGTAAGCTGTACAGATACAAGCAGATTTCCACAAAAGTAGTACTTTTAGCACAGCTGGTTCCTTAGAGAAGTATTTTGTCTTGAGAACAGAGGTCATTTTGAAGGTGAAAGTGTGGAGGAGGGATAAGGCTGGCAGCTCAGAGGTAGAGCTACTTCATATTTCATCTTTGTCTTTTGGAAAAGTAGTATAAGGGATAGGATTTTAAATACAGATGAACCATTCTCCAAGTCTACGGACCGAAAGTCTGTTTCCGTATCTGCAGCCATGAGTTTATGTTGAGGCTGTCTAGAGGCTTGACAGCAGAAATTTGTGATTGCAACCAGTTACCAGAGTATTGTGAAGACTGTAGAAAGCAGAAATTTGTTTGATATCTAATCAATACTGAAACCTGTAGGCCCCTTAGCTCGGCAACAACCCCGGGCAAAAGAAAAGAATCCCAATACAGGATTTTACTCATGAAGAGCAGGAGTAAAAATTACGTTCGTTTCTGAAACTTTACAATGGAACATAAAAGTCTGCTTTTGGTTCTTTGAAACTACAGCTTTGGTTGTAAATAGAATGTGGGTATAATATTTAAGCTGGCAGAAGTGTTTCATTTCTGTCTGCTCTAAAACGTGACGCGGTAGAAAAGCGTGTGTTAAATGTTTAACACACGTGTTAAGATTTCCAGCGAAATGGCTTGTAGTAATCTGTGATGAATCACAGTGAGACGGGGGTGTTTCTCGAGAGTTTTCTGAATGGGTACGTACTCCTCTTCACACTCTTCAATACATCCACCCGTCAGCTTGAAGTGCAAAATTACCGCTGCTAAAAAAAATTTAAAAATATATTATTTTTGCGGATGACACAAACCCGTCAGAATGACTGAAGGCTGCCTTTCGGGGCAACCACGCTGCTCGGTGAGATCAGCAGGTGCTGCAGGGACCGGGACCTCACGTCCCCTCTCCCCTTCCCTTCTTCCCTTCCCGACCGGGCGGTGCGGGGCGGGTATTCCAAACACCCCCTTACCGCCCTTCCGGAGCGGCCCCTTTAAATCCCCGTGGAGGTCACCGGGGGACTCGCCCTGGGCCGGGCCCGCTCGCGCCGCTCCAGCCAATCCCTTTCCTCTGCCCTCCCCGGGGCCAATCAGACAGGGCCGCTCTGTGATGGGCGGCGCCGCTGACCAATCACGGCCAGAACCGGGCGGCCGATGCGTAGGCTCGGCACCCAATAGGCTCGCGGCCGAGTGGGCGGGCCCGGGCGCAGCGAGCCCCCGCCGGGAGGCCGGGGGAAGGAGGGGAAGATGGCGGAGTGAGGGGCGGAGGAGGCGGAGGGGCCGGGCCGGCCGCGGCCCCGCGGCCTCGGCCGCGCTCAGGTGAGTGTGGCGGGAGCAGCGGCCGAGTCAAGCCCGAGCCTGGTGCCGGGTCCCTGATTGGGCTGGGACGGGGCGCCCGCGCGCCCGCTCCCCGTCCCGCCCCGTGATTGGGCTGGGCCCGGGCTCGTTNCCCTTGCCGCGCTGGCCCTGAGCGAGGAGCGGGACGCTGTCCGTGTGGGGACGGACCGGAGCCGGAACCGGAACCGGGCCGGTCCGACCCGCCCGGCGCCCTGAAAAGTCCGAGCAACTTCGGAGCTGGGGACCAGGGCGCCCTGCAGGTCCAGCGCCGGGCTGCAGCAGATGGCCGAGCCGGAGAGCCGGTTCCCTGCACAGCCATACCGCGCAGCCGGCCGGGGACAGCTGCGGCTGGCAGCGACGTGGGGAAGGGAAACCGAAGCGTGTCATCTGAAATGAGCCTTTGCATCTCTGGCTACAAGCATAACATTGAATACTGTTACGCTGCTGTTATCATTATTATTCTTGCTGTCTGTGGGCTGGATGAGTTCTGCTAATCTGAATGGCTATATCCTTTTATGATGTCTATAGTGCTGACACAAGAGTGCACAAAAGGGATGGCTTCCCAGTTGTTTGACAAAACCAGAACATACAAATAATCCACCCAGCAAAACAAGTTCTATGGAAAGTGGAGAGATAATAGTGGAATTTGGTTTAGCCTTATAAATTCATGTGATCGTTGATAATAAGGTAAAAAGAATTTATCACACCATGAAACAGTTAAGCTATTTCTAAACCCACTATCTCTTCTTTTCAGGTTAGTACCATGCAGGCCAGGTATGCCCTGAATCCTTCAAAATTGTCCGTGGTATTTTGTACTAGAGAATGGTACTTAGTTTAAATCTGGAAAAAAAAAAAGGGGTGGGGGCGGAATCAACACTTCTTAGTGCAAACAAAAGAATTAGTGTCATTAGCAAGAGATTCCTTGTGTTCTATATTTGATAGCAGTTCTTAAAATCTTGAGTTCGTGAAAGAATTTTGACTGCATGTCAGGTAAAAGAAAAAAAGTTGAAGTGGTTAGATGAGAAGTACAGCTTTAGATTTTGTGGAGACATGGTGTGTTAGCACACATGATCTAATAATGAAGTAGCTGTTTGTAACTGGTGAAATAACTCAAAAGAAATATAAGCATGTCTGTCACAATTAGTTATGAAAGCAGTAGCTACTTAGAAAAATTTCTTAAGGAACATTTTACCGATTTTCGTGTGCTACATTACTCGTGTAGTAACAGTAATAGCAGCTTAGGAGCAACATAACATTAAGGCACGGTATGCTGCTACTGATGAGTATTCCTACTTACACATGTCTGTGTATGAATTTTTAAAATATGCCAGGGGATTTGTCTTTGGCATACTACATATAAAGATAATTCTGCTTTATATTATCATTAAAAGAATAATAAGCAATCACCTTGCTTTTGTGTGAAGTTGTACACTACTTAGCACTAAGAAATTGGTTTGGATTAATATTTGTTCTTAATTGCTTTCAATGCACAAGAGCTGTGAGAAGTACTATCTTAAAAAAATAAGATCAGAATTTTCTGTTGATCTGGTATATGTCAAATCAACATGCATTGCTTTGCAATCTTGCCCACCGTGCTGTGAGTCTGCAGTGTGGAAATTTGCATGAACAGGCTATGCATCTCATGATGTTCCCCTCTTATTCAGGGGTGTCAAAAGTCGTGGGCCAGCCAAAGCTAAAAAATCCCGACTGAGTTTGTGAAGTCTGGAGTATCACTTAAACACCTCCCACGTTCATTCTTAAAAACTAGAAAAGAAGCAGTGTTTGAAACCAGGCCTGACGTGCCAGAGGTTATGTGAGTGCAAGATGCAAGGCCTGCACAGTCTTCAGAGGATTAAGAAAAAGAAGAGGATTTTTCTAAAATAGAATGTGGAAGAATGGTTGTTTCTTTGCCTGAACAGTATTCCTAGAGCACATTCCTACAGTGTGTGTATCATGGAATTGAAAGCTCATCTTTAAGCAGTTTTTCCTGTTTCCTCTGCTGCAGTAGGAAGTACTGTTACAATATTGTACCAGCAATGTATTAGATATGCATTGGAAACTCGGTAAAAGAGGAAGGGGGTTTTATTTAAAAATACAGAGTGAAACAAAAAATTTGGGCAGAATGTGTGCAGAGCCTGAGATGTCTCTACAGCAGCCAAGCACCATAGCAGGGTGCTGTGGATCCAACAATCTGGCAGTCTGTCTTTACAAGGGACATCAGCTGACATGTCCTTACTGTCTCCTTACCTCTTGCTAGGCTGGCCACCGTTCTAGGCTTCAGATGTGCCTTTGTGTACCCTTTTGGAGGGGACATTGGCCTGTGTCTCTACATTGTCCTGACTCTGTGGATTTTCGGTGTTCTTTGTTTCCAGATCTGGGTGTCTTCTGAAGTGGCAGGGGGGTGTGATCTGCTCCCCTGGGTGCTGCCAGTACAAACCCCTTAGAGCCCAGTTCCTGCTCAGCGTTCCCTTCGGTGCCTCCACGCAAAAAAAAAGGGGTTCTTTCTCCATTCTTTCTCCATTCTTTCTTCTCTTTTCTTAGACTTCGTCTCACAAGTTCTCACCCTTGCCTTGTAGCTTGGATTTAGATGCAATTTCAAAGTTGCCTAGGAAGCAAAAAGAGCATGAAGGTAGCTAAGACTATAAACTACTTTCTATTGTATTTTGTGTTTATAATTTAAGCATTTGTCATTGTCCACTTTCCAGGTTAAATTTGGCAGGTTTTAAGCCATAGGAAAAACCTTAGTGGACTTGTGATGTGTAAGGCTAATTTTGCTTTCCCTATCTCCATAGGTCTCCACTATACTTAACTTTCAATTTTTTGTGTTTTGGTCTTTCTATATAAACCTGTTTCTAGATCTTTCCTTCCTCACTTCCTCATACTTCCCAGGCTCTAGGCAAGAGAAGAGGAATCATCTTCTGAGTCCTTTTAATTCTGCTCATCTCCTGGAGCATTTGTGTCTGTGTAAGAGACAAAGATAGTATTTTGGAAAGCCAGATCTGATGGATATGAGTTTTTGTTGTACCTTAAAACAGAGCATGGTGGGTGGAGTGAAAGTTGGTTGTATAGCTGTACACTATTATTTTAGTATAGTCTCCAATTCCAGTGTGTGGATTATGTCAGAACACTGACTTTTTGGGGTTTTTTTTTGCCCCACTGGTGGATTGGTAATGGAGTATGTTAATATATATCAGAGGACAATATTGCAATTTTGCTGGTAAATTTATTTGCGCGGTATTTCTTCATCTCTTTGGCTTTGGAATTCCTGAAGTTAACGAACTTCTTGGATACAGGCACCTATGTGAACGTGAGATTTAAAGTTAATGAAAACTAGTCTTTAATTATGGTAGAGCAAAAAAATGAATGGGCAAGAGGTCAAGACTTAATAGAAATAATATTTTCTGAATTTTTAACAAAGAAGGAGTCATGTAGGCAGTGTTGGGCTTTCAAAGTTATTTCTTGCTCCACATCAATTGATTGTATGTTCAGTAAGATATGAAACAAGAAGAATAGTATGGTATTTTTTGTAATGTCCACTAGCTTTTATCTGAAGAGTTGATAGTGTCACCATCAGTGTCAGTGCCTGCTAATTTTCAATAACCTTGATGTATATCCAGTTACATTTGCAGGTTCTGTTGGACTACTGTGAACTCTGTGCTGGCATAATTGATGAAAGTCAGCTAGAAAGTGTATCAAGCAGAGTAGTTAAAAACTGGGGCATTCAAAGTCAGTGAACTTGTTAAAGTTAGCAAAAGTAGGTTAAAGCTAACTGAATTTCAGTGTTGAATGAACCATTACTTTGCTTGAGTTGCTTTAAATGTCACCAGCTGCTTTCTTCTTTTAATAAGACTTACTTTAGTGTTTCGTTACTTCATAGTTTTAGAATAAGTGAAAGAAGACCCAGCTTTTCAAAGATTGGATTGGTTTCTATTATGTGGTTTCCATTATGACAAGGCAGTTTAGGAGAGCTCCTGGTAACTGTTCCTTTTCCAGTTATTTCTTTTGTGAAGCATTTGCTGTTAGTTCCTCAGTCTCTCAAACTCACATAATGCTTGGCTGGTTCTTGAGGGAAAATTTGAGTAGAAAGGGTCAGAACTGACAACATGGGAATGGAGTAACTCTCCTGAAATAGGGATTGGCTATTGGGGATTTTCTGAAGGTCCAGGTGCGTGGTGCTTGTAGAAATGCTGTGTTGTGCAGGAGTGTGGAAGCTAATAATACTTTGCTGAGGATGCTGGGAATTTTGAATAATTTAAGTTTTGTGTGATGAGATAGTTTTGCTTATAGCAATATCTTATTCTTCCAGTTAGGTTGTCAGCTCAGCATCCTGGCTACAGTAGTTTGTTATTGATGTGAACGAGTTCCTTGCCTTGGAGACTGAATATGTGTCCATGTCAGTTCCCATGCAACTGAAATGTGTTCCTGCTCTTAGTGAAAGTTTGTGTGTCCTGGGTCTTCCACACTTGGGTCCAATTCACTCGGTTTAAACTAAAGGAGGGGGTGCATCTGATAATTTGAAAAATAACATCAGCATGTTTATGTAGGAAGTCTAAAAATTTTAACTGGTTCGTGGAAGGTACAGCTGATCTTTTGTGTCTTGGGTAGATAATTATGTATGATCTGAGTAGCTACCTAGGTGCAAATTTAATTTTATTTATTTGTCTCTTTCTTTCTAAGCTCACTGAAGAAGATGTGGAATGATCAGAAATAATGGTGAGTACAATTGTAAGGTTATTTATGTACTAAATATAAGGTTCCAAACATCAAGTTTGTCAGCTGATTTAGCTCACTTTTCCATGACCAAAGAAATCTGTCATTGGGATTTTAATTTTTTGTAGCATGCTTTCAGAGAACTGGAATGTTTCTACAGTGCCAGCTTTCAGCTTAGGCTTTACCTTAAAGAAACATCGATTTGACTATTATATGTTCTAACAAGAATAAATGCTTTGAAAGTTATAAAATTCCTGTCCTGTGATGTCATTTGCTCTGCTGAGACAAATTGTGTCATTGTATTAACTTGGAATAGTTCTCTTAAAAGATTTATTTGTTAAATGATAGGACAGGAAGAATGATAAAATAACCAAATGTAAATTATCAAATAGAAAAAGTACATTCAAAATTTCTAAGGACTATAATAAACTTCTGTAGTTTTCATTTATTTTTTCCCAGGGAATGAAATAAAGATATTCTGGTAGTTGAGGTGTGCAACAAAGGGCTATATTCTGTTCTCAGCTCTTGTCACAAACCTTTGGCATATTTTATTGCAGCTCTCCAGGTCTGTTTTTCTGCATCTTCATAAGAATAAGACTTTCCCAACAGTCTGAGTGAGCATGGATGGTCAACCCAATGATCAACTGAAATATTTGAGTGGCTCAAGAGAGATATCGATAGTGACATGTACTGTGTTTCCATTTTCATGGTCTACTCACTGCTTCTAACATAGGAGCTGAAAATTGTCACTGGAAGACTATTTCTGAACATGATCAACTGAATGGTTAAGGTAATTAAAAAAAGATAAATACAGACAGGGAAAAGAGAGGAAGAGGTTAGTTATTGTCATGCTCTTGTATATAAGAAAGATTTTTTTTAAAAGATTTTTGTTTTTCATTTTTTTTCCTCTATTTTGCAACTCTTTTTTTAGTGCAGGAGAATGGTAATAATTATTTCTGACACTAGCTATGCAGGAGTACACCCATTTTAGCTTCCAACTTAATGCAAAAATATCATGTCTTAACAGTTGCTGTGACTAGGTAATACCAAGTGAGTGTCACTGATGGAAGGCCAGGAGATCTGTGACAAAATGAGTTACTGAAATTTGTCTGTGCTGTGGATAAGTGGGGAGAAATGAGTAAAAGTAAGAACCTAATGTATGTGATCTTAAAACTGTCATAAGTGCTCTTTTCCTGTACAGCAGTGACAGCTCCCTTATTAGGTAGGTGACAGTTTATGATGTCTCTTTGAACTGTGACCTGCGAGAGCAGAGCTGGCTCTCTCTGCCGTGTGCACTCTGCTGCTTCCTCCTTGCCATGCTCTGTGCTGGAGTCACAGTTGAAACCCCACAGCTAATTAGGAGTGGTGTATTTTTAGATGCATTGCTTTTGAGTAAGTGTATAGTTCAGCATTTCTGAAGTATTTCCTTAGCCAGCTTATGGACATCTAAAGTTAGATATAAAATCTTACAGGCCAAGTGATTATTGCAATTTGTGAAACCAGATAATTTTATCCATTAGAGTCAGGCTTTTAAAGTAGTGAACTGGGGGGCATTTTAACGTTCAATGTATTTAATTCTGATTCCTAAACTACTTTTCCTGTTTTTTTAATTTGGGATTCCGGATCCTCTCCTGACATTCAAGAAGGCGGTCCTCTTACTTGCTCAAAGGCTATAAAATGATGTTTCTCTTCTAGCAAGCAAAATCCATTCTTTACTTCCATGGAGCTGAACGAACAAAGATCTGTCCACTTCCTGTTTGAATCGTCTCACCAAACGTTTGAGTCACCAGATGACTTCACCCACAGAAGGAGCCCACTGTTTTATCAAAACTCAAAAGCAGAGTAACAGAGATCAGCATTTGTTTTCTGCAAAAATGTCTTCTGTGGCAGCTCTTCATTCAGCTTTCTGCATTCTGTTTTAAAATGAAAAATACTTTGTAATCAGATGCAAGTGGAAGCTGGTGATTTTCACTGATATTTCCTTCTTAATTTTAGGAAGGTTAAGTACTTCGCTGTGTCAAATTGAAATTCCTAGCAGATAAAGTGTCTGCATGCATCGCTGTGTCAGACTGACCTGATATATATGAAAAGTTGCAGCAGGAAAATCAGAACATTTTCTGCTCTGACATGAGGAAGAAACTTACCAAACAACTAGGGGCATCTCATACAGGTATTTTCTAGTCTGGTCCCCAGGCTTGAATTTGTAGATAGGTGTCAACTCACATAAAGCAGCTAATGCACAAGAACAAATGCAGAATCACCTTGTCTATACTGTGTATCCCAGTCTGTGATCAAAATGTATATTTGCATGTGTGAACCTATGTAAGTGCAGGATGTGAAGAGCTTTCACCTGAAGAAGAATTTACTCTGCACCATTTCATTTTTAGTAAAGAAAAAGGAAGCTTTGAAGGCCTCTGGGGTAACAGGATAATGACTAGGTTTGCATTAAATCATTCCCTTCCTTTGGCTTTTTATAAATCCTTAGCATCAAAAGGAACAAGACCATTCGACAATAGAAGAGATGGGCAGAACTTCTTTATTATAGAAATTAACTTCTGATGGAATGGAAGAGACCAGAGCTGTAAAGTTGCAGTTTATCCACCTGGCTTCCTCGGCACAACTTCAGCTTTTCCTACTGCTGATGGAGTCAGCTTTTTGATTCTTTCATGACTGAGAACTGAGAGGACCTCCGTGTTTCCATCATCTAGGTAGAAATAGGCCCGAGAGAATGGAATGTTAGCCACGTAAGAGGGGTGAGTTGAGAGCAGAAATACTTAGTACAGTCCTTTTTCTGGCTCTTCTTATTCCTTCCCAAACTAAGGCACAATCTGGTTGTTCTTACGTTTACACAAGATTATTTGTCTACATAATTCATGATTATATAGGATGTTTTCTGTCATTCTGAGATGGGAGTCTATATTGTTTACGTGCTCCCTGCTATGGGATTATCTGTAACAAGTAAGATTTTTGGCAAAAAACTACCAGAACTGGGATATGTATTATATTCCACCTCAAATCTGAAACTCTTCTTACTGCACCTTATTCCAAGCTTGTGATTTAGAAAATGTGACTTGCTAGCTTAAAATATGGGAGGTACTAAAATGGTTGGGGAGGTGTTCTAGATTTCTTGTTTTATTCTGTTTTTCCTTTTAGAAAACTGCTGGAGAGAGCCAGACAGCCTGAAAATGGCTGAAAAAGCAAACAACTGAAATCCTTCTTAAATCTTAGTGATACATTGCCAGGGCAGCATTCTAATATCTAAAATGTGGTGACATTTTATGGGACCAAGTTCCATAGCCGAGTGAGGACAAGTGTTGATGTTGATCCTAATCGTCAAAGAAATGTCTGTGTTTAGACTTGTTTCGTAACAATAAGGTTAATGACAGCTTTACCCCTTTTTTGTTTCCATGAAGCACAGAGCAGTCACGTAAGCTTAAGAGTGGTGGGCAGGACACTGTGTATAAAAGTAATGCCAACTGTAATGAGCAGACAGGTGCTCTAAAATTGTGTGTGACGTTGTGGTGAGCTGTGTGATAAGATTTAACATCGATCTGGATGAGGCACCACCAGCTTGGCCTGACTTCTTTTAAGAATTTAGGATTTCTTTGCTGAATATGGTCTGAACTTTCTGGCATTGGAGGCAACTAGAAAAGCACACTTCCTTTTAGGGCCTCCTTACGTTGAAGCCAATAGGATTTAATGGAGATGTCTGTAGAAGCAGGATCCATCTCTTAGTGATGGAAAATACTGTCAATATCATAGGATTAGACGTGGTTGGGAAGTATGTGCTGTAAGAAATGTCTGATTTTAGATCTGGGAATTTTCTTCCTTCTGCCCGTACTTACCCATCTGATGTTAGAGATAGCAGTTGTTTCTTGCATAGCTTAATGACAAAATACTTGAGGGACAGGAAGGTATTTTTGTTTTCTGTGGACATGCACAAAAATTATGACTTTTTCTAACAAGACAGCTGATAATCTAAGGTCTTTAATTTCTTTCTCTGTAGGAATAATCCTCAATATTCTGTAACCCCGCATTGTAACAAAAAAAGTAGAATTACTGATTTTTTTTCTTGACTCCTATTCATGACAGCATAGCAGCATTAGTTTTTAAGTTTAATTTTAGAATATCAGGATCTTACTAGGTTAAGGATCTGTGGCTTTCCCGGAAGTAATACTCCAATAGTGCATGCCCAGAAGACCCCCATTGCTGTACCTTCCTGGCCAGCACCTTTAAAGAACTGCTGTGTTAGGAAATGCTGCTTCATCTGACTTACTTTTTCTTGCTTTGCTTTTCTTTATGTTGGTTGGAAATCTTCCCATGTGAAAGATTAAAAAAAAAAAAAAAGGGGCATGTGCAATAGATCGTATATATATATACATATATATATATTTTAATACTTGTGGACAAAATGATGTTACAAGTTGTTTGAAAACAACAAAATCACCAATGTCTTCCATTTTGAGATGTGTATAGTTCCATAAGCATTAGTGCTTTGTAGCAAACTGTAGTGCCATGTTAGGATCAGTGCATGAGCCTAGTAGTATTTTTACAATTTCAGAGTGACAAATTTATTAGTAAACAGTGATGATAATGTAATTAACACTAGAAAGGATACAATAGAAATGTCACAAACATGGTCTAAACATGCAGTATCCTCCCTTTGACAATGGCAATGCTATCCTTAGAAATGGAACTCATTCACTTAATGAGCTTCATAGAATCATAGTTGACTTTTTGATATTTGTCTGTCTGTCCAACTGCAGTAGTAAGCTAGAGTATGCAAGTATCCATAGTTCTCATCTCTATCAGTGGGATTCTTTTCTTTTTAATCTTTGTTGGTGTTTTCTTCATTTTCAGTTTTATTGAACCATTTATCACCCATCCTGTGATATACTCAGAAAAGTATGAATATGCTAAGGAGTTTGTGTGCATTCTGTACACATCTCTGTTACCTTAGATCATTTACAAAGTCTGTTCAGTAATCTTTCCTTTTTTCAGATCTGACTGTATGATTATTATAGCTAGTAAAACATTATCCTCATTGTGTGATAAGTTAATAGTTGCAAAAATGTGCTGTGATAATTATGCATAGAAGACTTTTATCCATTATTGCAGGAATGGGGAACCTTTCTTGGCTGAAGTCCTATTGAATCTTAAAATAACTTTGGTGGATCCTGCATTTACATACATCTTAATAAGAGAGAATATGATAAGGTCAAAGGCTGTTGAAAAACAATGTTGCAGACTGTATCTGTGCAGCAGGCTGTCTCTGGCCAATGGATCAGAGATTCCCCACCCCTGTATTATTGAGAAATCAATATCTTGTATTTTAGGTAACTTCGAGTTTTGCTTTCCAGCTCTAAGCTCAATTGTAATGATTTCTGTCTCTCCCTCTGCTTTTTTCAGAAGGAAAGTTTAGACCAGGGAAGTGAAAATGGTTTAGCACTCAATGGGCAGCTTGGACTGGTCAAATAGGAGACTGGTATGATTCTTGAGATGTGCATTGCTCTGTGGATGGCATCCTCTGATTTCCTAGGAATAAGTCTTTTATTTGGTGCCAGTGCTGCTCTTCACCCATTTCTCTTTCAGCTTAGAGAGGATACTGCATCTTTTTTTCCTGAGACCTGCCTGTAAATGGCCATTAGGGGGAGGGAGGGAATGGGTAGCTTGGTTTTGTAATTTTGGTACGATATATCTTTAAAGTAATTAATCAAGAAGCATGTACTTCTGTGCAATGACAGTAATCCAGGCAGAGTTAATGTATGTAACAGGGAAAAAAAAACCCCAACAAAACCAACCAAACAACCCTCTGCATCTAAGAAACTTCTGAGAAAATTGGACAGGCGGGCCATTTACAGCAGAGCTCTGGGGGACCTGTGCTAAGAGTCAGGTTCGATTCTAAGTGGATGTAGCTGTACCATTGAATAAAGTAGTTTAGTGCTTGGGAGAATCAATTGAAAAATACCTCTGAAACTGGAATGCAAAATAGCACAGTATGTAGGGGGAAGAATCCCTGATGCAAACAAAGCCATAAGATGATTTAATAAGAAAATAGAACTTTAGTAGCAATAACTGTTTTGCATGTGATAGTAAATAACTTGCAGTAGCAAGACTGTACAGTAGGGTAAGTGGGTAATAACCAAATAAGTTTGTGGCGCTCTGTGCTGCAGGGAGTTGTGTGAAGAGTCTTCCTGAGAAGAAGGGTGAATTCTTCTTATGTTCCTCTCATTGGAGGGAATTTGGCACTTGAATACTAAGTTAATGAACTTGATATATATAAAAAAAAGAAAAATTAGCTTTGCCACACGTCTGAAGCACTGTCAGTGAGTGCTGGGGGAAGGGCAGACAGTTCTTTTTGAAAGGATAGCTGAAGTTTCCCTGTAATTTTTTTCTTTTTCTGTAGCCTAGCACTTGCTCTATTTCTCTGAGAAACAGAACCTTTCCAAATAGTGTACTGTGAAGAGAACCTGATTCTAAAGTTAGAAGCTTTTGTTGTGGGAAGTACGTTCTGTTTTCTTTGTTTATAAAGACTAATCTGAGACAGTCTTTAAATAAATAAAAAGAAATTTAAAAAAATAGCACTTGACACTCAAAACATTTGTAGATGCCAAGCACAACTGTAGAATTCTAAAGATGTTACAGCAGAAAATAATTTCAGCATTGCTAAACACTATTTCAGACCATAATTGATTTCAGTTGATGCCTGAAGTTTTGCAGAGGAAAGTACTGCGAAGCCTCTGTAGGTCTGCACCCAACAAATTACTTGCTATCAAAGGGTTGCATAAAAGAGCCACAGGAGTTCTAAACTGTTCCTAGTGACACTTTCCAGTGTAGATACCTGGTCTATAGTCACAGTATGGCCCAACAGATAGTAATGTATTCTGAGCAGAATTATTTGATCACAGGTTTAGATCAATCTGGCTGGATTTCTTCTGGAAAGCTGAAGTAATGTAGACTGTGACTTACAGCTTAATGGAAGCTTCTTGTATTTTTAAAGCATGGGGTTGAAGCACTTTGGCTCTTCATAAATTGATAATGGAACTGAGGGCTGTGAGCATTTTTACAGGATAAAGTAACAGGATAAGCATGAGAATATCTAAATTAAGTGTTGGCTAATATGTAATATGCATATGAAAAGCTAATTGATCTGAAAGGCTGTAATCAGCTTAAATTCCAACTATTAAATTTTTGATAAAATTGGAAGCTGGCCATAGGGGCCTTAATTTGATTGCTCTCTGATTACATTAGAGAAATTATGAATTTACCCTGGTCTGTGGTCAGCAAGTACATTTACATAATAATGAAATTATAATGAAAACAAAGTCATGTTCATGCTTCAGAAGTATGAACTTCGTGGCTGAACAGAATTCTTCAAGGGTATATCCACTCAGAAAAGAGGGGAGGAAATAAAGACTGATGTAGCCGGGCAAGCTGTCTGCATGTACTTCCCAGTTCAGGCTTCTTAGAATGATCTGAATTCTGTCGGCTACTAGACTAGAAATGACTATTCACAACAACAAAAGGAATCCTTTTGCCTTTCAGCTCTTGTACTATGGCATGACTTTTGCTTCAACCTCCTTGATTTAACAGCTTCTAAACCTAAGTGGAAGTGTTAGGTGCCACCACACTTGGGTGTGGGATGTCAAAGGTGTCATGAATGACCAGTATGGACATGCCTCCTTTAGCAGTACTAAACCCAGATGATACAAATGTATGCTGTTTGTATATCCAATAGTGCTGCTGCAGAAGGTCTAGCCAGTACTTGTGTTGGGAATTGTACCTTCTGAAACTGAGGGTAATTGTCAAATTTAGGAGAAAAAAGAAAATCTTGCAAAGACTTCTTGGTAGTGGGTGAGAAGAAATGGTACTGAGCTTGAGGACACTGACACTTTACACGAGGGTTACATTGTCAAGAGCTGGAAGTCTGTTTTTTTTGGGCAGAAAAGGAAAAAATATTGAAGGTAGAAGAAATTTTGATGTATAACAAATCATAGAAATTACTGCTTCTTGCATCCTTAGGGAACTGGCTGGTCTTCCTCCAAAACTAATAATCCTGCTCGTGGGTTAGGTACAGAGCTGCAGAACAGCAGTTCAAGTTAGATTCCACTGGATTTCTTTCATGGAATGATCAAGAATTTTTCCCCTGTAGCACTTTCACTGGCACACAAAAGCCAGGAGTTGAACCAGGGTGTCTTGTTCAACAGTGCAGAACACTAACTATGGATTCTGATGTCTGCTCCCTTTCAGTCTCTACACTTCCTCCAGCGTTTTAGAGAAAGTGTCAGTGTTCATGTCAGCAGAGTGTGTTTCTGTCTCTGAGCCTATGTACCAGGATATAATATAGACAGATTCCCAAGACTTTACCCCATCTAAAGTTAAAGGTAGAAGGTAACTTTCTGTTCAGTGTGTCCTATGTAAATCCTGTCTGCTTCTCTCCACTTCCCCTCCAAATGAGCGTGTTTGCAGGTCAAATAAAAGGCAGGTAGTTTGTAATGCCTTAGGCATGAAGAACTGCATGGAGAAACTGAAGGAACGTGGCACAGGCCCACAAACCAAATCTTAGCTCTAGTATTCTAATTATGCATGATTCAAAATGTCTAGTGTAATGTAGTTATTACCAGTAAATTGAGATATGCATTTATACATAATGAAGCAATAGGAATTAATATACCAATAGCTTGAACTTCCTGCTTTGATTCTCAAATTTCGGGTTTTTTTAGAGAATGTGCTGCCTCTGTAGAGAAGGGGGCAGAATGTATAGATAGGGACAGAAGCATGGCACCAAAACTGTAAGTCAGGAACCAGGATCAGCAGAACTCGCCTTTATAACCTCGTGTCTGGTTCATATCACTGTCCTGAGCATGTAAAAAGCAGGGCATGAACTAAGCATGTTTAGAGGCGAGATGAGGTTTCTCACCTGCTGCAGCTGTAGCAAGGAAAAGGGTGCAGAGTTTCTTACACGGGGAGTGACTGGTGGGAAAGGAAAAAAACTAACCCACAGAACAACACAAAAAAATCACCCCAAAACCCAAGCCAACAAACAAGTAACGGAAACCACAGACTCAAACTGAGTGTAGTATTTGCCAGACAGTAGGTAATAAGCTTGAGTGTGGTGAAATTATTTGGAGAAGACTGAAATTAATAAGCACAGTACATATTTTTCAGGTGTTGAATAGCTTTTTAATAGACAGTATTTTCAGGTAACTCTAGCCACATAGGCAGCTGTACTGAAGCATACTGGTACCAGCCAGCAATAATGGCATCCACAGGAATGAACCTGAAAATACTGGTAATCTTGTATATTTTTTAAGTTCTCTAAAGAGATTTTTAAAAACATAAAATGAGAATTGATCACTGAAGGTCTTTATCTTCTGCAACAGAGGTTGCAATTGTCTTTTTGCTTTATTTTACTTACTATATAAAAGGGAATTTGGGTGCCATCTTTCTGTTAATTAGTGTGTTCTCTGTAATTCAAGTCTCTTAGTGGATAACAGAGTCAATTTCTGCTCAGCAGTTTCAAAATAAGAGAATGTGTGGCATAGCCTACATCACTAATACTTTTCCAAGTTTAAACCTGTAATTAAACATGTAGAATACTAGCTTGTTATTGCAGAATTCCATACTTGTAGCTTAGCTTAATTTTGTAAGTGGGCTTAACTTGTGCAGAACACTTCTCCATGTACAGAGGATCAGTCCTCTCTTAAATAGCAAGAAGTGTCTTGGAGGAAGAGAAGGTGTGTCAAGTTAACTCCTGTTCATACTTCATAGCCAACCTTTCATAAAGCACCGTGTTTCGGGTTTGAAATGAGAGCTGGGTTTTTTTTCCCATGAATGTTCTTTTTAGATATGTAAGAATTGCCAAACGAAGAAAGGAGTATTACAAGAGAAGATAACTACTCTGTGGTATCACAGGTTAGACTGAATGAAAGTCTTTGAGCCAACTTCTTCAAGCAACAAGAAAATTTGTAAGACAGATTTAGCCCAGTGGTCATTCTTAATTCTTCAGAACACTATGCATGGTTTTAAAATCTGTTTTTTTTTTCCTTTGGTAATGAGTAAGCCATTGTATCCTTTGTATTTCCCTTCAGTATAACCTGGGGAATAAGCTACTTCAGGATGTCTATGAAGTTATCTTCCTTTTGAAAAGTGTAACAGCAAAGGAGAAGTATTAGGTATAAATTCCTAAAAATTATCTTAGTACTTAATAGTAGGCTAAAGAATACTTACACTGAACTTCTCATAGCATTCTTGTATGGATTAGTGGAGGAAATTATTGGTGTGACTATGAACTATGTACTCCCATTGCACACGTTTTACGTGGTAACAGTGAAAGAATGTCTCCCTGCAAATTCTGATGTTTTTCCAAAAGGCAGCTTGCTTTTATATCTATGCATCTTTGAGGATTTCAAGATAAGATTTTATTCTTTTGACACTGTAAAGAGGAACTGTTTAAAAATGAACCTGGAAACTCTGCACCTGTATACAAATTTTTTTAGCAATAAAGCAGCACAGGCTGAGAATGCACTAAAACTGGATGTGTCATCTGTTCAGAAGAGAAATGAACCAACTTACTGTACACTCCACTCCACTTCTGAGGCATACTTGCTGTAGCTTTGTCAAAACATAGCAACATGAGCTGAATTCATATATGCTGGATATCTGCTTTGGGGCCAGCTGTCCCAGCAGACTTCAGGCACAACAGCTTCTGACTTAAGACAGCAATTTGACAAAAAATATTATTCTACTCATTCTAAGATGCTTAACTTACCAGTTAAAAGCTTCAACGGTTGTTTTAGAGGGTAGCAAAACCCTCTGTTGCTTGTATTGATTGCCTAAATGTAACAGGCCCCTCAGAAAACTGTTTTATATATGTATTGTTTATTGTTTTGGTGACTACATTTCTGAAAAATTTCTTCTGTGGTTGGCAGAGGACCTCCCAGTTTCAAAGATTACAGAAATGTAGTTTAAAAATTTACCAGGTATTGTTCAGCACATACTCATTATTTGTTTAAATTCATGCTAAGTACTATAATTTGTGGAACCATTACTTTAATGCTTCATAACAAACCAGGACCCAAGCAAGATAATGTTTTTCTTTCTGCAAAATTATTCAAAGGAAAAGAAGTAGGCCTAGGACTCACATGATAGTGGCAATGATTTGCACAATATGAATTTCTGTATTTCAGCTTTTATTTAAGAAGTTCCTTCTTCACAACTTTAAATATAACACAAAAATATAACTGACAGTTTTCTTTCTGTGTTAGGGATCAACACTAACAAAGCAAAACAATTTAGCACTATTATTCATAGTATAGACATAAAGTCTATAGCAAGAAACAGTCTTAATGCAGAAACTGGAATAAAAGGGCAAAAGCAAGTAGTCCCATTATCAATCACGTATTCTTTGACTTGTGCAACAACACAAGTACTGTCACTTAGGAAGTACTACAGAGGTGGTATTAGAATTTGTGAGAGTCCCTCCTCTCCGTGTACAATGACTGTTGATATTTTATGGTTTTGCTTACCACGATGAACTGAGACCACACAGAACTCCCAACAAAAAGCAGCACAGTGAACAACAGTAGTAGCCTAAGTACAGCTGCCCACCTAAAACCTCTAAGGTGCCTTACAGTGAGTTTTGTCCCCTCTGCTCCAAGCCCATTATGAGTTACTTTACAAATAACACAAAACACAGGGAGAACTGGCAGCAGCAGCGGTGAGGTATGCAACCTGCTGGTCATATATATGGAAGTAGAAGGCAATTTGCATCACTGGAATTAAGCTGATCAAGTAAGTAAAATCCTCTCTACACTACTAGAGACAACTATTAAACTTTCCATTAAGTTCCTTATCCCTGTAGGGAAAAACATTAGCCCTTTAGGCATCAAAAGGGAAAGTAAAAGGGCCCTTAATTTTCCAACAAACAAGAATTAGGGTTATTCTGTCCCAGTAACAAAGGGTAAATAGTGCTTTCTTTTCTAAAATTATTTTCTAAATGTTTGGAAATAAGCAGAACCACTTTGCAACAGTGAGAAGTGCCAATGAACCATGAGTACCCAGTAGGTATTTTTTATGAAACATCTTAACTGGCCAGTTGAAGACAACGGGCAAATCCTAACTTCAAGAAAGCAGTGCTACCACAATTGTGCAGAAGACTGTTCCTTGGTTTCACAGTTCAAGTCCCAGAAAGAAATACTCAAATCTTGTCCAAGGCAGCTCACAGCCTTAGCTGGCAGAATTTGACTCAGTCCAGTCCATGGGGCTGCACTGAGCAGACGTGGCAGGCACATGAGTTGCCCTTTAACTGAAATCCAAAACCTTGTGTTCTGCCTGCATGGTGCCATCCAGACTTGAATACTGCACCATCTGTGACATGCTTGTCTGCTTTTGCAGGCAACACACACAGGCACATCAAAACTATTCAGGAGTGGCTCACCTATGAGCCACTAATGAGCCACTTAACCAAAAACTAGCTGCCACTAGCCACTTAACCAAAAACTAGCTGCCATTAAAACCAAGGCTGCCATTAACATTGTATCTGTAATAAGAGGTAGGACAAGAACTTTAGGTCTCTAAGAATATTCAATTTGTAATAGGGGCTCTTGAATATCGTCACCTTGTTTAAGGTTGTTTTGTATAGCTTCAGAAATCTGACTTTAGAATTTCAAAGGCTGGTTTTCTCCCTGAAGTCATTAGAAAATCCAAAGTCAGTTACAGAGCCTCAGAAAGTGACGTGCTGCATGGGTGAGCTATTTCAGTCTTCCATGCATAACTTCAGTATGTCAGATTTTCAGGTGTTCCCCTGAAGGGATGCACTTCCATCATCAGTTCTTTCCACACGCAGATAAAGTGACAGATCAACACTCAAACCCCTTCTGGTGCATTATTTCATCATTATGACCAAACTCAGCAGAGATTCAGAAACAACTCCAGCAGTTCTTGGAATTGGATATTAGCTGGCATTAACTCTTGCATATCCTGCCAGTGGATCATCTGGATCGGAAGAGTTTTGTCATTCTGTTACCTAATTATTTTGTTCCAGTTTTTGCAGCTTCTTCATCACTAGGTCTGTGCGACCACTGAACTCCACAAGCTTTTTTTTCACCTAGAAAAAAAGAGAAATTAGAGTATTAAAATTAGCAAAAAAAAGTCCTAACACTGGGTCTTTGAATGAGCCGCACCCCACTTTAAGTGGCTAAAGAGCAGCTCACTTTCAAGATGGGAAAATGTAGAGGACTTGATCTCTATACTGCATGTTTAGTACAGGCAAAACCAGCACCCAGATCAGAGGGCTGCACTACAAACTGGAGACAGATGAATGTGTGCCAGTATCAGCCCTTCCAGGGACATAATGGAAATAACTGTTTAAGGAGGTGGAGCTGTGGCAGTTCTGCTGTGATTAATCTGATCTTTAATACTTAACTCATTTCAAGTTTTCACACAGCCAGAGACCTTCTTTGACAATATGTGGACAAACTGTTTCATCATTAGCTTAGGAATACATGTGGACATTATGTCTCAAAAAGCAAAGGCCAGATGCTTGAGCTTGTTCTAGTCAAGAAGCAAACTCTTTACAGTCACATAATTTGTGTTTGCAATGAAGCACTATATCATATTTTTACTTCAATCTTGTATTTTTACTAAATCATGTGTTGACTTAAGAAGTTTTACCTGGATAAGATTTTTGCATCTTAGTCTCACTTGACCTGTAAAAACACTCTGATCTTTCAGAAACTGGAGATGACTTGGAAGAGGACAAAACTTAAGAAATGTCAAAGGCCCATTAGAAGAGAAACTAAAATGTAAACTCAAACCCCAAAAAAAGCAAGGAACAAATAAACACATAAATACTGGTATGCTGGCTGTCTCTTACACACAATAACTTCATTTGAGCTAAGGGACAGGCTAACATAACATTAACTAACGTAACAACTACTCAGGTTCAGATAAGAACATCCAATTTGGACACCAAAACAGGAGGGAGGTCCTAGAGTTGTCTCTGAAACTACAAATATTGCCATGCTGTTTTGAGCTTACACAGACATAAAAAAATAACTTCAAAAATCCTTTCAAATAAAAAAATTTATATTCTTTAAATTCTTCAACAATGACAACAAAAGTTGTAATACTTAGGCCAAGTCTGTATAAATGATCCTTGGGTTTTTTTTCTTTGCAAGGTATAGAGATAAAAGGATAACAAACTTTTGCCAAAATTTAGCTAGAACTGGGTAGGTACTGCAGTTTAGGGGTCTTAGAAAATGTTCCATGTCTCATGCATTGAGTCAGTTATTGTCATATAAGGCAGCATTTTCTCAATCCTAGGCACTTAAAAACCCCACATTTGTATCAATGTTCTTGAAATAGTGTCCAAAATTATCATAATTTTAAAAGTATTTTCCATTAATGCAGAAATCTTACTTTCTCTATTTGTTCCTTTAAGGTCACAGCTGGAAAATTCACCTTAGAAGCTTCTATAATGATTTGGCTTTTAAGGACATAACTGGAAAACAAAAGGGGAGAGAGCAAAAAAACAGTTAAAAAACCCATAGTTACATTATTTATACAGATGATTTAAGATGATCTTAAAGCAGATACAAGGTTGTTGCCAAAAATAATAATTATGAAAATATTCAAAATGTAACAATGGCTTTACTTTGGAATCAAGATCCTCTCATCACCAGATACAAGTAATTTACAGCTTCTATAGTCAAGTCCTCAACCGATCATGGAACCACTTTGATACCTTACATTAGCTACATGAATCTGGAACTGAAAGAGATTCAGTATTACACACAACTAAAGTTAAACTCTTATATTACACAAGGACACTCAAGAGGTGCAAGGCAATCAAAGGGATTCACATCAACACAAACAATTTAGACATCAAAGATAACAAGATTCCACACCAATGTGCTCAGACTAAAGTCAAACCACTTTTGTTAGCTGTAGGTTAGTTGTACAATAACTTACAAGTACCTGTGAAGTCACTGACCATAAGAATACAGTACTCACCAGATGATGCTGTCCTTGAAGAAACAGAACAAGCCTCGGAGATAGGCCAGGTCACTGCCAGAAGAGTAAAGAATGAAGCCCACGGTCAAGCCACATGACCGACAGGATAATAAATAATAAGCACTAAAAGGAGAAAGGGAAAAGTGTTCTTAAATAGAAGCTTTTGAAATCGTAGATGCTGCATGTTTGTCAGAGGGCATCAAATCTTCAGTTCTATTGGGGCAAAGTCCAAGGCATAATAATGCCTCCTCCTCAAAAAAATTACATGTACAAAAACAACACGACCATAAGAAATTGGGCGTGTTGTGAAAGAAGTAATCTCTTGAATAAGTGAAGTTGCCATTAAGTAAGAAAATGCACGTCTTATTATCACAGAGTGCTTTAGACTATACTACTCAAACATGATTTAACTGGTAATGCATGTGCCAGGCAAAAATTCTTTCTAATGAAACAGATTATTGCCCCATGCAGATAGAGGGGGAGGGAAAAAAGTCAAAAAAAGAGCAAGTCTTATACTGAAAAAGTTCCCAGTCCTTATAGTTTGTAAAACAGCCTTTAAAGGTAATTTAAACACGCTACTGATTCCATAAGCCCCCAGATGACATTTTACATTCTTCCCATGAGACTGAGTTACCAAACCTTGCTAATTGTAGGTTCAGGAATGGGCAGCACAAGTTTTTCGTTTTCAGTATTAAGAAAAACCATCAAACCAAAAGCCAACCCTCCCCCCGCAACCAAACCAAACCAAAAAACCCACCAAACCAAACAAAACCCAGAGATGTTTTAAGTAAGAGACTTTTCAGGGAAGGGAAGAAAGGGACCTACAAGTTAAGCTGCCTCCTTCTGCATTGCTCGAATGTTTCCATCTACAGAGGTTAGAGGAGGAAATCTTTTGATTTCAAGTGAAAACTACATCGCTACAAAAGGTTTCTCCATCCGAAGTGCGAAACAGGCACAGAAGTCACTTGGGAGTTTGCCAAGCCCCTCAGAACCCCCGCGCCCGACGCGGAGGAGCTCCTGCCCTGCCGGAGCCCGGCTCGGCCCGCAGGATTCACCGCGGCGGCCGCTGACGGCAGGCCGGTGCCAGGGGCAGGAGCTGCGGGAGACACGCACCATCCCAGGAGGGCTCCCTCGAGGCCGACCAACAGCGACTCATCCCAGGTCACATCGCTGGTGACTCCTGAGGAGAAAGAGACAGAGAGGCGCTGCAGCCGAGAGCCCCCGGGCCAACGCCAGCCCGGCCGCCGCCGCCCGCCCCGAGCGGGGCAGCGGCGCGTCCTCGGCACCCGCCGGGGCACTG
>VZRO01007291.1:1747693-1768728 GCA_013397915.1 Daphoenositta chrysoptera | reverse complement strand
GGGGGCTGTGCTGCCGCCCCGGGGGCTGTGCTGCCGCCCCGAGGGGCTGTGCTGCCGCCCCGGGGGGCTGTGCTGCCGCCCCGGGGGCTGTGCTGCCGCCCCGAGGGGCTGTGCTGCCGCCCCGGGGGCTGTGCTGCCGCCCCGAGGGGCTGTGCTGCCGCCCCGGGGGGCTGTGCTGCCGCCCGGGGTGCGGGCAGGCACTCGGGGAGGGGCAGTGCGGGGCTCCGGTGTCCCCCGGGGGGGCTGCCCGCTCCTCTCCCCCCGGGGGCCCGGCTGTTCCCCGCCGGTGTCCCCGCGCTGTTTGCCCCCAGTGCGGGCAGTTGTGGTTCTTTGGCTGGTTTGGTTTTCTTTTTTTTTTACGACTCGGAGTGGGAGGAACAGGGACAACAGGGTACCCTGAGGGAGGAGAGGGCGCGTTTGGCAGTCGGGGTTAAGGGCGAGAGGTTGAAGGACGCCCCAGGTCCCGCCGGAGCTGCAGGTGCGGCTGTGGCACGGCCTGGCCTCTCCTGGCGGGCGCTGCCGGCGCTGGGACAGGCTGCAAAGCCCGAAAAGAAGGGTCCACAGCTTGGGTGGACAAGGTACCCCCTTGTTCTCACAGGAATGAGAATTGTTCTGGGAATGTTAGTTTCGGGGTGTGTTGATTGATTTTATGCTGACCTTTCCGATTAGGTGTTTCAGAGTCTTTCATAGCCTGAGTTATCAATGGAGTGATTTCATTGTTATTTTATTACTATTGCTGCTGAATGTATGCGAGGGATGAAAAGAATGCTTTGCATGTATCATGGGCAAGACAGAAGGGATTGCAGAAATTTGATACGATTTTAATTCAAGTTCAGCTGCACTGTGAGACTTAGAACAGTTTGCTTCGTTCTTTGAACAATTAACCTTCTGGAAATTAGACAGATCAGGAGAAACCTAGTCAGGGAAACTTGCCTTTGCGCCTTTGTGGAGAATATGCTACATATTAAACTGTGGCATTAAACACTTTATCTAATTAACTGACAAGAATGACGTCCTAGGCATGCCTTACTCTGTTGGATTCAGGAAATGTTCTGCTTGTTTGTTGGATCAGTTGTAGGATGCTGGTTGGGCTTACGCAGTTCTCAATGACTTGATGGACTGTTTGGTTCATGTGTTGTTTTGATTTCTCTTCAGGCAGACAAATTGTTGGAATCATTGAAGCAGCACTTTGAAGGGACAAAAGAAGAAAGTGAAAATATGGTAATAGATAATAAATCAGCCATTGCTTTTAAGAAATATAAGCCTTAATTTCTAACCAATAGAGCGGGGCGTGTGCTGAATGGTGTTTTTGACCATGATGGGAACTGTAATAGAAATACCTTTCTCTTCTTAGTGCCCTTAGTTTAAAGTACTCGTGTACTGATAGAAATAGATGTGCTAATGTTAGTTTTGAATTGGCCTCCTCTGCGACTGAAAGCTGATTTCCTTTCAGCTCCCAAAATTAACAGTGTATTTTTCAGCATCAGTACAAAACTATTCTCTGTGAACACTAGCATTTAATTTCCACTGAACAAATCTTAATTTTTGCCTGTTTGGCTCCAGACACTCTTCAGTACCAAATACAAAAACATTTTATTCATTTTGCATGCTTAGATGAAGGGGACTAGATACTAATTGGAAACCATTTTGCATCCACTACAATTTACTCACGCTAGCACCATAATTAAAGCAATACACTTGTGCCACTTCCTTTATTTGTCTCTTGTGTATTGTTTCCTTAACTCTTTTTAAAGTTTTCTGTAAGCTGAATTATTTTGTTGAGTGTGGCAATGTTTTTGAAGTTTTTGATAAAAAGTAATTTGATATCTGCTTTTTCTAAAATAGGTCTTCCTTTAAGTGCATCCCCTAAAAATCTTCTTTAAAGGTTTGAGGAACTGGTGTAAACCTTGTCAGCTTTTGAAAAAAATTTTTACAAGCATGAAAGGAGCCCGTTTTTTATTGGTGAAGAGTATTCCACAAATGTACAAATGTGGGAGGGTCTTGGCATCATGCACGTTAGATTTCAAATATAAAGTGTTAGGCCTTTATAATCTTGTTAAAATGAAATATGATAGAACAATCATAGGAATTGTATTTGAAGTCTCCAAACAATGAGCTTTGATGCTTAGGGGAATCTAGATAGTGCCAGTTTCTTGATTACTGCACTGCTAAATGGCATGCTACTGTTTTTCCTCTGTATAAAATACTTTTTTCAATTATAAAATTGAAACTGTCCCTGGAGTATTTAATCTATGTTTGTGTCAGATATCTTCCAATTATAGTATTTTTCTGCTACAGGATCCTGTAAAGAGTGCATCTGCTTCCATTAAATCGGATGAACTGAGCAATCAGGAGGAAATGATGTCTGATTCAGGGTGTTTTATTACAAAAAGACGTGGTAAAGAAAAGAAAATAACTAGAAAAAAGAGGAAGTCCCATGAGGAAACTAATACCAATGAAGAAAACTCAGTGCTTTCTGATGAGAAGGAGGTAATTTGCACTGCATTGTTTTGTGTGCTGACTGTCCTCCCTTCCTCTGAGCATAAGTTAAGCACAACTTCATTTCTTTTCTCTCACCAGTTGTAGATGGTATATGTTTATGTGTGTGTGTGTATACACATGTGTAAAAATTCATATGCAAGCATTCTGGTACTGGTCTTTGTAGCACTGAATTTTGTCTATCTTAACTATGTGTTATCCCATAGATAATGGGATGATAAACAGACATTACTTGCTAGTCATTGCTTCAAGAAAATAAATTCCTCTAAAAAATATACATTTCCAAACACTTTATCTCAATGTAAGACTGCTTTCACTAGTTCACTGTAGTATTCTGAATCTTAGGCTAGTTCCAGAATTTATCTGAAATAAGGTTGTTCTCACTTTTTTGATACAGAAAAAATCATTAGAAGTTGCACAATTGCTTAAACATCATAATTTTTTTATTGTGAGGGTTGTATGACTGAGGGAGAGAAAATTTCAAGGTGAGATGGAGGCAGAATTTTTTTTTTAGAGTTAAAAGGAGTAGGTAAACTAAGAACTGTCTGAAAGACTTTTACTGAGGTAGAGGAGGGAAATGAGAAAATGAGGAGTGTTAGTGACACTGTTAGTGTTAGAGAACTGTACAGTATAAAAAGATAACAGTAAAAAGTAACTTCTGCAGTGAATTTATTTTTACTTGCAAATACATAACTTTTATCAATAAAGGCAATTTTATACTAAAACTCTAGAGCTGTGCAGTTAAAAGCTTTCTAATATATCTAAGTTTGTGAAGTAACAGGGCAAGTATTTCACAAGTTAATTCAGTTTGGACTTCAGAAAATCTCTTGCTCAATCTCCCAAAGAAAGCAGACTCAGCTATGAGGTTGGACCACAGTGCTTAAGGCTTTACCCAATCTGATACTGAAAACCCCTGAGGATGAAGGCCATGCACCTCTCTGGGCAATCATTGTTCTCAGAACAACAGCCTTTCTTTATACCCAGTTGGAACAAACTGGTTAAACAAAGTATGTTTAAATTGCAGGTGCATTCTGAAATGAAAGAAAACGAAGTGCCTCAGGGTGAGCACAAAAAGGGACAGAATGTGTTACAAAACAAGAAGCAAATAGCTGAAGAGAGAGCTATTGAGAATCCAGGGATGGGTACTGGACAGAAGAAACAAGTAGAGAAGACTTCTACTAAAAGCAGGGGAGAACAACGTAAGTAGAAAATTCGAAAAAAGTAACTTTAATTTGTGCTACTTAAAATAACCAAAGGGTACGTTTTATTGTGCCTTCAAAGATTTTTGTGGCCCATCTGTTGATCAGTACCCTGTTTTGGGGATACCAGAAGAAAATCGGTCTGGTTTGAATTTGTGTTACTTGTTTAAGATACTGTAACACAAATCCACAAATTCTGCAGTGTAGGAATTTTGCTGGCTTTGACTTCAGAACTCTTGTTTTTAGTGGAGGAGTTCTCAGAGATCTGAGTATATTTGAGTTTTACATTTCCAAAAGGATCAGTGCCTTTTGGAATACCCTTGAGGTGTTACTTGGCTTTTTAAGAGGTGGCAAGAAAGGGAGGAGTTGCTTCCTCATGCTTCATTTATCTTTTCCAGCAGGTGAACAGTTTTATAGTTTTCTTTCCAGGAGTAAAATTAGCAGAAAATAACATAGACAGAATCATAATAATTTGTTTGAACTACCTAAGAGTACCTGAATGTATTCCAGTGGATCACTTTTTCCTCTGGTGGCGTTTTTAGTCCTTCAAACACGACGCCACTGAAAAAATGAATTAATTTATCCCCCACTCCTTTGTGTATGCAGCTACACATGAAGAGATGAATTTGTCTACCCAGTCTGATAATTTCTTGGTATTGTGGGTCTGTCAAGTAAGATGCACACCTGCATTTGCTCTGTTAGGCTCAGTGTATATAGTCTGTAAGTTGTATTATCTTCTTGTTCCGTAGAATTTACAAGGACAATCCTACGGGAGGCCACCATTTTGAACTAACTTAAAAACTGTGATTTTCTATGAAGGTTGTTTTTAAAAAGAAAAGCAATAGAGCATGTGGGGGATGCTTGGGTTGAGGCAGTGCTCATCCTGACAGCTGGAACAGTGCTCATCTCTTCCTACAGCTGTAGTAACAAGTGTCTGCATTTAATATTGACAAGTTGATTTTTCAACAATTATTTTTAACTGCACGCCATTATTTGTTTCCAATAAGGATTTCTTTCAATATATTAAGGTCATCAAAGTTTACTTTTGAGGGGATGTGAACAGAAAAGCATATGTTTGGTTTTGATATGCAAATGTGGAACTTGATGTAAAGTGTTTACCTGATTTTTTTCTTAAGAAAATTAATCATTAAAATGTGAACATGAGCCTACTACCGTACCTGAGAGCAGAGATGACAAAAACAAGTAGGACTCTCTGTATGTAAATAAGGCATACAGAGAGTCAGTGGCAGAAAAGTTGGTCAAAAGGTTATTTCTTCTTTGTTATCAACATGTAAAAAACACTGATCAAGGCCTGTGAATTTAAAGGTTTTTTTGCTTACCACAAGCGCAGTTCTCTTGTTAACTTTCCCTGAAAAATATTTTACCATCATAAGATACTAACCTAATATGACTTTAGGATTCATGCAGGGCTTGAGGTTTTTCAAGGTATGTTATTACTGACAAACCCATTAAACCACTTTTGAGAGACTTAGAACGCAGCTATTCCAGATGGTTTTATATGTCAAAACCTAAACCCGCTTTGAGGAGATAAAGTGTGATTTGAAATAAATATTGGAACAATATCCAAAACCACTGTGACTACTTTAAATTGTCTTCCAGGAGTTCTAATGATTTTGTCTAACCTTACTGTACCAGGTGATGCTCATCCTGCAGGAGGGAAGATCCCTGTACGTGTAGGCCGTGCATCTAAGGCTGCAAGAACAGGAACAACAGCTACTACACCAAGTAAGATAACCTACCATCTTTAGAAATAGATGAGTTTTCTCTGTGTAAAGGGAGACTTGACTTAATTTTTCACAACTCAAATTTCTATTCCCGCTCAAAGAGGAGAATATCCTCTCTTTAAAAAGCAAGCAAACAAAAAAAATTTCCGATGGGTTACATTTCAAGGTACATATTCCAGCTTGTAAATTCAAAGTAGTAAATGATAGCATGTATGTTAAAAAACTGGTTTATCGAACATTTTAGTGACTTGTATACAATAATTGCATTAATGATTTTCAAAGAACAGGAACACACTGCTTGTTTAGTTTTCACTTTCTAAATACTATGGTTGTGCTATACTACTATACATTAGCTCATGTTTATCACTTCTTAAAATGCATTAAGTCATCTCAAATGTAGAAGTGTTTGTTGTTTTCTTTAACTGCAGAATTTGGGGGTTGGGTTAGATGATCTTTAAAGACCCCTTCCAACCAAACCATGATTCTATAATCCTCCAGATCACCAGGTAACTGGCTGTGTAGCTGGTGAAATAGATTCTTTTGGTCTTGTTTGGTCAGCTGTGTCTACAGCCTTTAATTAGAGGGATGCATTGTCGTCTTTGAGGCCATAACAATAGGTGTCACAACATTCTCCTATTAAGTATTAAACTTCCTTAGGACCGTATCAGATCTGTGAATCTTATTTTTGGAACTTCTTAGACTTTAAAAAGCTGCACGAGGCTCAGTTCAAGAAAATGGAATCTATTGCTGACTACATTGAGAGGAAAAAAAAGCTGAATGAAAATTGCAGCACAGTCAAGGTAAGAGATAACACAGGAAGATACCCATTGTTGGCATACTCATTTATTTCCAGGGCCTGTCTGTAACAAAGTCCTATCAGGTCTCTTTAGATCAATAAGTAGCTGGTCACATGAACATGCAGTGGAATGTTATAACCAATCAAATTTAACTGTAGTCCTACATAACTAGTTGTATATAGTTATTTGTATACAACTTATGTAACTACACAAGTTTTTACATGTTAACAGCATATAGCTGTAGAAACCAACAACTAACTTGTTGGTTTTGAGTAAAAATAATTGTCACAATTACTTTTGTGAAAGATCTCCTGGAACTTTTGTTTACAACTGTTTGAATTGCTGCAGAACTTACCAAGAGTTAGGTTATTTTTCAAAAAGCAGGAATTAAATATTAAGTTTCTCTTCTGTGCCTGAACTATCATCCAATGGCTGCATATGACTCTCCTTTAAAATACATGCAATATATGTTGTTCTCAGTTATTGTATTTCACCCTCACATGGGTGAAAGCTGCTAACAGGGCCTCTCACAAAGTGCAGTAGAGCCTAAAAGAGTGACAGTAATGTATCAATGAATGTGTAAATGAATATGTCAATGGCCATAGAATTGTTCAGGCTGGTTACTCTAGCACTGCCAGGTACATATCGAACAGTAACAATGAATGAAACTCCTGAACATTACATTGATATTTTTAATGACATATGTTGTATCAATGTATACTTCAGACAAATTACTAGTGGCAGGTGCTGACTAGGAAACCAATTCCCTTAAGAGCATCAGAAAAAGACACTCCACTTTTTAAAGGATGTGTTGTCAGGTCAGTTTAATAATAATAAAACTACTTATATTTAAAATACGCTTTTAAAGAGGGAGAAAAAAGGAGACTGAAGAGGTGATATGCTTCTGATTCACTGTGTATTTTCCCTTCCTCTTGGCTGCTTTGTAGATAAATTTTCAGCAGAGTCTGGTAACTCAGAATTTGCTTTTCCGTAGAAACAAGCCAGTGGCAAAAGATTTTTATTCAGCCCAAATCCAGGAAGGGGCAGATTCTCCAACACCTGCACTCCCAGTAACCTCCGGCGCTCACCTCGCAGTTCTCTGAATGCTGCGAATCGGAGCATTTTATCCCAGAGGTCTTCATTTAATCCTTCTGTACTTTCAACATCCAAGATGAATGTCAGGTAAAAAGAACAAACCAAAGCTACCAGCAAGCCATTTGTTATGATACATGTGAAATAATCAACACTGACTGATTTTACTACATTATTTCTCTTCCAAACATGAACTATGCAAGACTAACTCTGATTACTAACTTTCAGCCTGGCTTTGTGGCTGGTTTAAGCTTTACTGTGCTGTTACTATCTTCATTCTTGATTTCTATGTCTGTTAGAGGAATCTCAAATCCTGGCTTTCATTTTGCTAACTGCTCAAGCCAATTATTTTTCTTCCCTTGCTGTGTAAGGTTTTCGATTTTGCCAGGCAACCTAATAGTTTCTGTTTATCTGAATTAATTAATCTTTAAAATTTTTAAATCAGAAGTCTATTCAGTATTCCAGGTAAGTCTTGCAATGGACTCATCATTTGGGATTTTTAGGTACTTTCTCCCTTTTGTCCTCTTACTTCCCCTCCCTTCAGTGTCACAGCAGGGCTCCTCTTGTGATTGACTACTCTAATCAGATTGTTTCTAGCAGATGGGAACCAAGCTGACACCAGAAAGTCATGAGGAATTGCTAAAATGAATGAACTCATACTCAATGCTATTACACCTCATGTCATTTCCTTTAAGAACATCATATGTATGTCATCATTCCTGCACAGTAATCTAGTTCTCTATTGAATGTTAATACTTCATGAACTTCTGTTATCAGTACATTTTATTAGCTTAGTAATAATTTCCCTAAAGTCTTGATCAAGAAACCTTTTAACAGAAGGAATTGAAAGGACAGTCCTTATGGTATCCTATTGATAAATGTCCTTTCACTTGAATTTCCTTATAGTCAAAGCCCTTGTTTCTATTATGTCTTTGTTGATTTCTGTCATACTGATTTGACTTTAATCAGTTTACTAAAGTTGCCACAGGGACTGAAGTTCTGATTAGACGTTCTCCCTTTGCTAACAATGCACAGTTTTTCACAGGCCTTGGTTGTGTTACTTTCTCTGATGACCTTCACTTTCCAACTTTAGCATGCCAAGATCATGGCTGCTGGGGCTTTTTTTGGTCCCTGAATAAAGTTTATGTGGGATTGTTGTTCTAAAGTCAGATGATGCAACTTCTCATATTGGTATCGATAATATATAATTATATGACTTTGGAATGCAGGTCTTCTACTGTTCAAAGGTCAAAATCAAGTTTACTAACTTAGTGGCTTTGTTTTTACTTTAAATGTCCTCTTTTTGATTTTTAGAGATAACAAATGAAAAAAATACACTGCTTCTAGTGTCCTCTTGGATGAGCTTGCATGTCTCCACTGCAGCCCTAATTGATTCCTAGCAATATGTAAACCAAAACATTACTTTTAGAATTTGCTTCCATTCCATTGGTCCAAATTTGCACTGTGGTACAAGCTGTACTTCATCATAAACTTGCTTGCCCACAAAAACATAGCTTTCTTCAACACTTACTCCCTGTCTTTCCAAATCTTGCAAGCTTCTAGCTAATTCTCAGTACGTTTTTGAAAAGGATGTTACTTCACGCAAGATTTTGAATTTTATGCATGTACATATATATATATTCACAGGTATTCATAAAAAATGTGTATATACATACAGAACGTGTGTGTGTGTTGGTATGCAGGTAACTTATTACAAAATTTTCAGCTTCTTCCTCTTGTAGCTCTTTGAGGTCTAGCATTCTGTTAGTTAATTGTCTTTCAGTTTTTCTTAATTTGAATTTTAAAATTAACAAAATATACAGAATCTAGATCTAAAGTAAATCATACCTGTTGGTGAATAAATCTACTAGTTTATTGCATCAAAATATATTTGCTTTCCAAAATAACAAGTAAGTCTGTTCTTTGTAGTTTGTAATATTAGTTACTGCTATTGATGCTGGCTCCAAACTTAAAGTGTTGTACCAGCAACGTATTTTAGTGCAGTTTTTGCATGAGCTGTGACTATCTTTCACACAGTAAGTCTTTCTACCTGTAATAAAAGTAGAATGCAGAACCTTCTGTATTCTGGCATATTGCTTACATTCCTTGTAGGTGACTGAATTTGTCTTCATGTTTCTAATAACTTTCAGGTTCTCGGAAGCCACAAAAGATAATGAGCACAAACGCTCTCTTACCAAGACTCCATCTAGAATGTCTCCATACATGGAGGAGATCTGCACACCTGACACTCAAAAGAACTGCAAACGAATAAGTCAGAAGAACAGTAAGGGAAATGCAAGAAAAAATGACCTGACTGCATCAAAGGGTAAAGTGGATGGTGAATATTTGGCTCTTTCAGCTCAAGAATTTTGTCTTACTGGATTATTAAGTTTTTAACTACAAAACATCACATAGACCCAGGTTTTAATTAAATTCTCTAATTTATGACTGGTTCTTAAGAAACTGCAGTAGTTTCTTTGTTTCCTTTGTTTTCCAGTAGTTTGACTAAAATGTTTAGGTGCCACGACTTAAATGGTACCTAGCTACCTACAGAAAAGAGGATAGAAAATCTCCTAGACCTTTAGGGACTACACAGCAAAAGATTCAAATAGCAGATACAGGGGCACCCTGCCTGCAGTGAGAGGAATTTCCTGACACCTTCTCAGAGGTCTCATTCTCCTTGTAGGGTTAGCATGCCATCAGGCTTCTAACTGTGCTTTAGGACAACCTATTATCAGCCTCAGCATCCTGATCAACTCAGGAACTAAAATTAAGAAAAGTCAGAAGTCTTCTGATTACTAAGGATCTCTGCAGCAGCACAGCTCTACTATCCAGCCACTGACACCCTTAGCATCAC
Organism: Daphoenositta chrysoptera; assembly: GCA_013397915.1. NCBI lineage: Eukaryota > Metazoa > Chordata > Aves > Passeriformes > Daphoenositta > Daphoenositta chrysoptera. The sequence goes on along the minus strand of VZRO01007291.1, from coordinate 1,758,539 downwards.
AGGGATATTTGCACAGGTCAAGAACCCAGAGCTGCCTGGTTTGCTGTATAACAATACTGATGTTTTTAAGGGGCAAGCAAAGTTCCATGCTGATCTGAAGCTGGCCGATTCCAAAAGAATGCTTCTTTGTTTAATGTGAAAAATCACTTGGTTCCAAATAAGCATAGAGGAACACAATTTGCTTTGAAAGACTAGAAAAACACATGTAGCTGTATGTGTTCTTCCATAGTATAATCATAGCTCAAGGGCCAGTACTCTACAACCTTTGTCCTCTCCACAGCTGGAAGCTCCCTATTTCAAGTGAGCTGTGTTGGTGCAATTCTATCTTTAGAGATAGCAGCAGGGGCATTTAATGGCTCTTCGGTTGTGATAATTGTCGGGTGGTCTTCACGGGCACTTTCCAACTTTGTGTACGTTGATGCTCTTGCTACTCTAATTATGGTACCTTGATGCCTTTTGTAGTTCTTACCCCCTTCAAGTTTGGAGCTCAACCTGCAGAACCCACAAGTGCAAAGAAGACATTTGATCTCAAAGCAAGTCTCTCTCAGCCACTTCGGTATCAGCCACATAAAGGTACCGTGACCCTGTGCAGTCTGTGTTGGTCACACCCCTCACACCCAGCTGCTCCTACAGGGCCGCATTGATACAAACAGCGACAGCAAAGTTTACGGTATCCTTTCCTGTCCCTTTTCCTTTCTCTCTGGGTTCCCACACAGTCTGATGTTAAATTTCTTCATGATCTATGCTTTAAGAGCCTCCCTACTGAAGATTAAGATTTTATGACCAAAAGCCCATAAATATAAGAATAAATATCCTTGTATTCCACAAAATAGATGTATGTACAGGAAATATGAAATATTCCTTACACACTGAGGTGGGTTTTTTTAATCTCATGTGAGAAGCTGAATTTTGCATGGTGAGTGTTACTTCTAAGTACAGTCACCTGTTACTACTTACAGAAGAACTGCTTGTAGGGAATGGGCTGGTGGAACTGATAACACAGCTTGAAGAGGCATTTCATCTTAAAGACAACCAGCAAGTAACAGGCTAGCTAGGATAAGTTCATGGTAAGTCAAGCACACAATTACTGAACTACTTAACTAGTCTCTCTTTTTGCCCCTAAATTGTAGGACGACTAAAACCGTGGGGAGAATTTAAAGAAAATACTGCTCTCACTAAGTCTGGCAGTAGCAACATCTCTTCACGTAAGAAAGATTACAAACAGCCACATATCCAGACAAGGTTAGTATACCACTAGTCTTTTTATGAATAGTGTTGCTTAAAATAATATGATGATTCATTCTTCTTCTTAGGATTTAAATGTATATTGGGAAAGAATACTTTTGTATTAAAGCTATTTTTCCTTCCAATGACGGCTGAATTTCAGGAAGGCCAACAAGAAATGCTGCTCTGAATTTGTTAGACTTTTTTCCCATGAAAGGTATCAGTTCCAGAGTTTGGACATTTACCTTCATCTTGGAAGAAGCTGTCAATATTGACATGCTGATACCTTGAGTGTTAGACCTCTATGTCTGAGCAGAAGTATTTGCCTGAACGTTTGGGTTCAGTTCATAATTGTTAGTTATCTCTGCCTCTGGCAAAGGCAGCATGCTGATTAAACGGGTGTTAAGCTGTGGTCAGCTTCAGATTCTTTTGGTTGCTTGTGTCTCTACCTTTAATATAACTTGACATGGTCTCTTTTTTTTTTCCCCTCCAGAGAAGAAAGGCGTGAGAAACTTGAGCAAGACAGAAAAAAGAAAAAGGCTCATGCTCTTGGAAAACGTAGAGGCCTATCTGTGTGTTAGGACAAATACCAAGTCCTAGGACATCACTGTAAATACTGTTCCTGTCATGTAAAAGCTTGTGTTGTCTGTGTATGGTTCAGGTTGCTATTAGCTAGTGAAATCCAGAGAGCAATTAATGAGACTTTGTAATGTGCCCTGAGCATAACATTTTTGTGACCAACTTTTCCACTGAGATGAGAGTTCTAAACTTTCAGGGGCTTAGAACTCTCTTGTTGCTTCATAATGTTTTAATTTAACTAATTTACTTGACTAAAAGATGTTAAAGAAGAAAATGTAAGTGGAAAAGAGATGCTCAAGAAACCTCCTTGCAACTTAGGATAGACTTGTGCATCAGCATGCACTTGTTGCACTCTAGAATGCAGGCTTTGTACAGCAAGCTTCAAAATGTTCCATAATGTTCAAAATGACAAGAGTTGGAAGTACCTGCTTGCCCTGTTCTCCAGATCAATCCCTAAATTCTCTTAAGTTACAGTAATTACTCAGCATTTCTAATTGCATGCTTATGAAACAGTAGGGAATTTCAAAGAGAAAAAAAAAATATGCAAGCTCTCTGGAAAGCTAAAAGCTTACAGCATAACATAATTGCAAAGTACCTTTTTTAAAAAACTCACAACTGAATTTACAAATTATTAACTTTGATGCTTTGAACAGTTAAGATTTTCTTCCTTTCTATGGTAAATAGCAGTTGTTAACACATTCTCTTGCTTTTCATCTCTAAGATGCTTGAAAGAGGCTATATTAGTGTTGAGGCACATTCAATGCCTTGGTTTTAAATGCAGTTGTTATTTTTACATTAAAAAATACATAGAAAAGTTGTCTGGATTTGTTGGGGATAGAACTAGAAAGGTATTTTAGCAGTTGTAATCTCAGCTGTTGAGCAAATAAATGTTTCACTGAATTTAGTGTCCTATCAAATGTATATTACAATGTCAAGAACAAGCAATTTTTTTTATAAACTGAATGGGGAAAATAAATATTTTGTATATGTCCTATTTATCAATGGCTTTATAATTTAGTATACAACATCTAACTGCTTCCTTACAGTAGCACTCTTCTTGTTCACACTTGTATTTACTACTGTATTTTCCTGTGCCAAGTTTTCCTCACCAACTCACCTGCCTCCCACTCCATGAAAGATGTGTAGTTTGGTATCTTTAGAAACAAAAACCCTAATCCTTCTGCACTTAAGCTGTTAAATTCTGTGCAAAAGGAAAATGATAGTACAAGATCCTGTTTCAGCTTCCTTCATTGTGGTCTCTTCCATATAAAATACAGGTACATTTAATATTTCTAAATTATACTTAAACAAGGTCACTGTGGAGGAGGTCAGTATACTTTACAAAACAAGTACTGAATGGTTATCTTGAATTACTGAAAACTGGATTTCTCTGAAAAAGGGAGGTATTGAGCTTCTGTGCCAGTAGTTGAGGCTGTGACTTCTTACAACACAGCTGAGTTAGGCTACCTGCACACAGCAAAAGTGGGATCTCTTCTGCCCTGTAACACTGTTAAGTAAGCCAAGCTGTGCCTCCTCGGGGAGCAGACAGAGCTGGGGTTTTCCTCCCACCCCTTCTTTGGATGGAGCATTACTTCTTTCCAACAACCTTAGCTCTGTAACACTGTAGGACTATGCTCAACAGCTCTAAAGGAAAAGTCAAGCCTGCTGCATAGCTCTTGTTTCCACTTTGGCAGTGGCAGCTTTTTCTTTTTTTAGCTATCCAGAGAAGCCAAAGCTAAAGGTTGAAATACTTCTGCCTTTTCCATTTCTGGTGCTGCTCTTTTGTAAATTTCAGTAGCTGAGTCACACTTAAGCACCAGTCCTCAGAGTATTAAATCTCTTACCTTTTTCAGTTTAAAACTAGCAGATGCAAGTGTTTCACAACTGTCAACAAACCACATAATGTAGAAAATCAAAGTGATGTACAAAAAAAGAACAAAAAACTCATTAAATACTTTTATTTCAGTAGAGATCAGGACAGAAGCCAAAACTTACCCAGGGAAGAGTTACTACTTTGTAAGAATATCACAGCTCCTCTCAGGCTATGTTGCAGTCTGTGTATGTACAGTTTCTCCAGGATTCTGTATTTGAGAGCTCAAAGATGCCAGTGGTATCACACTTCATGCACTTATCTCTTTAATATTTAAATAGGCTCTTTAAGTCATTAAAAGCCACATTTTAAGAAGTATTTTATAAAAATAAACCAAATATCTGAAGAATTTTCCAAAGGATGCCAGCCCAACTTAGACTGGAGTGTTCTTGTCATATGCTTCATAGGCAAACTCTTCTTTATGAGCTCTGTCCTTTAGCAGGCCAATAAAATCGATCTCCAGCTGGAATGGACCATCTACTTTATCTCCAATGGTGAATCCAAGGGTTCTAATCTAATTAAAAGACAGGTAGAGGTAGAACAGTATTTATAACGTTACAGTCAAACTCAGCTGTATCTCCCACTTCCGTATTTTACACACCATTCACAGCCACCTACTTTAAACTGGTATTTGTTCAAAATGTAGCAGCATTTCTTAAAGCTTGAACACTTCACTGCCCCATTTTCAATACTGAACCCAGTGGGAAATGACTCCACATTTGCCTTTCTACCACTGTGTTAATAAACCCTTGATTTAAAATGGCCTGAGCCTAAAGCAACACTGCTACTTTTATCTTTTGTGGTTTGTGTACAGTCACTTTCATCACAATGGGGTTTCTAAACACATTTTCATAAAGTCACAATTCTTTCATGAATAGAAAAAACAAAGATGTAATTAAGGATGCAAGGGATCATTCTAGATTGTGATATACCATGTACTCTGTGAAAACACCTAATCAAGCATTTTAAAATTTTAAGTTGGCATGAAACTTAATTACTGAGTTTAATAGTAAGACATGGTTCTTAACCACTGGTTTCCAATTAGAATAATGTTCTTAAATATAAGAACAAATCCATGTGGTTTAGACATGCCTTCTATTAGCCTGTGGATTGCTCCAATAAATACTCTCAGCTCTCACATGTTACAAAATACTTCCACTGTTAACAGCTCAATCGAGTCACCAGTGCAGGCCACCTCATGAACTTGAGCTGCCCCAACGCCCTGCTGAAAGCACAGGTCTGAGCGGTGCCCCTGATTTTAAGGACTGCTCTAAGTTTGGGAGGTGTCAGATGAATAAATGTAGACTGAGTCTAAATAAATATTGTAAATGTATGCTAAATAAATAACAGAACAAAGCTCAATAAATGCACTGACATTCCTCTGGATCCTTCTAATGCTTTCAATGCTATCCCTTCCTCAGCAGCAAGCTCTACAAGCAGCCCCATGGCTTTTGGAGCAGAGACAGTGTTTAAAGCTCTTTTCTTCCAAATCCCATTGTTATGGATAATTACGGAAGTCACCTAAACTCTCTGCTCTGAAGAATCTATACCTTCGCAATCCCTAGACACATTGACTGTTTTCTGCCTTTTTTATTCCTATTTAACAATTACTTCCTGCCTTTCCAGGTTCCTAGGAAAACATACATTAGTACCACGAGGGCCATTCATTTAAGAGCTGTACTTGATGGTCCCTGTTGGTCCCTTCCAACTCCAAATATTCTGTGAGACCAAGACATTTTATTAGGATTTCTTAAACTGCCTTCACACTGCCTCCCTGATTTTTGAGTTTCTTTAAAATATGTTTGTAAAATTACACTGCAAAGTGCCTAATTTTTACTGTCAAATGCTACACATAAGATAACCAACAACAAAACTTCAGTGGAGGATGCTTAGATCAAGTACTGATTGGTCCCTTTAACTCCTAGTAAATATTTTTAAATACCCCATATAAAACCTTATGTTTTCATTTACCACACACGAGAATAAGTACCTTATAACATTAGAGAATTTGTAAGTTATCAATATCAGGTCACTACGATCTTGAAGGAAATTCTCAATTTCTTACAGAGCAGTTGTGTGTTCCTTATTCTGCCTTTTCAAATGAAATTTCCAATAAAGCCTATAGAAAACTTGCCTTGTCTAACCAGACAGGATGCTGGTTATCCTGGACTCTTCCCCGACTGGAGAGAAAGAATTTGGAGAATGGAATCTGACATAAACAAAACAAAACAAAATCAGACTTTCATGTCACCAGTATATAAAATAGAAACTTAGGGAAAAGAAAATAAGCATGTGTTAGTAAAGTAACACTCTGCTATATCTGGTACTAGCATTAGTTGGGTACATAAAAATGGCACAAAGAAATGAGCCACATTAACCCTTTGAACTGGCCACTCTCAGCCAGCTCCAGGCCTGCCCTGTCTTGTGGTGGCTGCAGGCATCACACAGGAGCGTTACCCTGTCGGGACACAATGAGAGGCTGCAGCACAGAAGGTGACTGTTCACATCAAGAATATCTCCTCCCAATAACACGAAAACATCAACCAGAAATTACTGCAAAGTCCAGCATGTGTATGTACTGACAGCTCATCTGTACCCAGGACGTGGATTTCACACTGCAAACTTCGTACTCGGACATCAGTACCTCTAGCAAAGCACTTCAGGATAATGTAAAATTTTTTTTGAAAGCAGTGGGAGGAAGAAAGCAGGGCTGGCTGGTGGCTGGTGAGAGGAAAACATCCAAGCCAGCAATGACACACCAACTTTCATCCTGGCTCCTCATCTGTGAAACAGCAGGCTGCTCCCACATGATTGGACAACGGTATCATGGAGCATTCAACACCAATTTGTAAGGATGTACAAACCTACTTATCATTGTCATCAGACAATTACAAAAGGTCCTCAAATTGCATCAGAGAAGAGCTGCAACTCACACTTCTTAAAAATATTATTCTGTGTCACAGAGTCAAGCGTCACAAATGACAAACCCCAACTCTTGAGTCTGACTCCAGAGAGGCTGCAAGTTAAACAAATCCTGTTGCATGGAACAAATCCTACATCGGCCTACACCCATTTGTATTACAGATAAAATGGTTCTCACAGAGAATATTCATGGGAACTCCTGCTAAGTTTCAATTGCCATATTTATCCCATTACTCCAGTAAGAGCCAACAGTAGGCATTAAGGGGAACATATGGTGCATCAATTCTTTAACACAATTGACACAGTTGTGCCCTCCCCCAGTCCAGTTTTGGGAACTCCCAAGCCAAAGGCACATGTCTTGTATAAAGAAAACGTCAAGTGGACAGCAATAGAAACAAACTCTGAGTGTTGAAAGAACTCCCCTTCCCACGTTTTGGCCAGGACCCCAAGACAGTGTCATTAGTTTGAAAGATTCATTAGTTCACCTTTATTTCCTCCCAGTATGGGCCTCCTCGGGTGAACATGAAGTAGCTGTAGAGGTCATCCTTTTGATGAGAGAAGTAAGGGTCTGCGTAAATGTTTACCATCCAAGGTCTGCCATCACCACGGACACGTAAATACAGAATATTGAAGTTTGACCAGTCATAATACTTCTTCCTTTTAAAAGATCCCTACAAATTATTAATAAATAGAATTATTCCTCCTTAATAAAGGGACACTTTCATTATGAGGGACAAATCATTATTGCTTTGATCACTGCCTTTGTTAGTATGTCAGATAGTATTTACTGTAACATGGTGAACACAGTTACTCTGTCATCATCCAGGTGGCTGAGCTCACTGAATTTCCTTCAGTATTGTATTAGAGACCACAGATTGCAATATTGTCACCCTGAGGACTCACACTTTCATTATAAGCCACAATCTTGTAACTATCAGAAATCAGATCTCCTTCCTAGGACTGAATTCCCCACCAGGCAAGTACATAAATGCTACAGTGATGGATCAGTACTCACGTAGTTCATTAAATTTAATATTCTGTGGTCAGTTCTAGATAATTGAGGAGCGATGACAGGAAATTGAAGCAGTGAAATAATTTATCCCCTTTGATAACTTCCCAACTGAAGACTAACAAACACTGGGAGCATTTAATGTTTTCCAACATTTTTTTTCATTAACTGTGTAAAATAGTAAGATTGCAAGCATGCCTCATTCTCTACTGCATTTTTTCCAAAGACCTGAAAAATCATGATGTTGTCATTTGCATGATAGCATATCCAAGAGTCTTCAGAGAGCTACACTGAGGTCACTTGGAGCAATGAGGGGCAGGGGTCAGGGTTATTCTTGGTCAGAATTGCCAAGAAGTCAAAATTAGCAGCAAAAATTCAGATGTTTCCCCTTTATTTTACACCACTACTACAGTTACCTATCAGCTATCCTTCTACCAACTCATCTTGTAGGTAACAGAATGAGTAGATCATCAATATATTAATATAAGGCATGTAGCTACTTGATTTTATGGTTTTAACAGTTTTGAGCCTTTCTACTTAAATAAAGATGGACTGATACATTCCACTTCTTCAGAATTAGGAGGTGAAAGTTTGAGTCACATTTGCGTAAGTCAGTAGCAGTCCTGAGAGTTTAACTCAGACAAGACTCCATTTGCTGTTCCACTCCTCTGATCCAATGTCACCATTTTAATTAGTGTTCATGTGCCTCTCATTTACCCATTGATTTTGCTTACTCATATTCTCTGCTCCCCAAGATTCTGGCCCAGAAATGATTTACCTGAGTGTTTGTGCCAAGACACAAACAACAGAACACATTAAGTAGTTAAGGATTTTATTCACTGCTTGAAAATGCTCCTTTGCTTTTAAAGGTGCTTAGAAATAAGGGATGAAACAACCAGTATCCATAATAAGCACATCCATTTCTGGTCTATTTTGCTCAATTCTCAGCTCTCAAAGGTTTGTGTCTCACTTTTTCTGATGTACAGTAGGAGGCAGACCTTTAAAAAGTGCATTTCAGAGCATTGTTTTCTGTTCCTGTGAGAAAATGTGTTAATTCACCCTAACCAAGTCTGATGAATAGATCAAGTTAAAGCCCAGAAAATTCTTACTTATGACACATCCCATTAACTTCAAATTTAGAAAGATGTCTATTTTAATCATACCAATTTTGGATATAAAGATTAACTCCAGATCCTTCATTTGTAAGGATGCTGCAAACAGGTCTGTCTACTGTAGATAAGTAAACGATCAAACATGTATTATTCCTTTTCTAAGAAAGGAAAACAAAATCCAAGAAAAAATTTAAGTTCCTCCCAGGTCAAAGGAAACAGCAGCAATTACATCTCAGAGAGAAAGTCTAATACTCCTGAAAGTGATCAGCAGTAAAGAGCAGGCCACATGCTGTCACTGGGATTCCACAGACACCCTCAGATTCAGCAACAGAACTGTGCAAACACGGAGCTGTACTCACCACTGCCGGTCTGGATCTCATACTGCAATAGCCACTGTATTTTGTCTCCCCATCACGAGGTACTTCTGTATTCAGGGTTCCATACAGCAGAGCAGCCTGGTTATTCCTACCCAATTTGAGGTGAACTTTACTTTTCCCTCCAATCTCTACATCAGAGGAAATAACCCATTTATTTAAATCTTCTTGGCTCCGAAACTGCCACAACACCCTTGTTTGTTCCAAGTGCTGATTTAATGGATTGCCTCCATGTCCTAGTAAGTAATCTTGGGTTTCCTTCTTCAGCAAGCTTAGCTGAGTCTTTATGTGATCAATGCCCTTCTTAAAGCTGAAATCAGCATTCTGCCAAGACAGTTTTTTCTCAGGCTCTGCCCCTGGCCTCCTGTAGCTGCTGTACAATTTTGAACTGCTGAGGAAAGGTCCAAGTAAGGAGAGCAAAACTTTATGCCTGCAGCATCCAACATGGAAGGAAGCACCATTCAGCAGCATCACAGTCACAGCCATACTGGTAAACTTGAAGAATTCCCGTGCAGTAAGGCAAATAATGGGTTGAAAGTTAATTAACAATAAAACTAGTATTCAGAGCTATCTTATTGTGGCTACTGTAGTTGATCTTCACCTTTAATGAAAAAGAAGAAAAGTTTTAAAAAATTACATACGGGATACTTGTGAAACGACTTTTATAACTGACATTAGCTAGAAATCCAAGTAATTTGAAAAAAGAATGAAAAAAGCCATCAGGAATTACACTTCCTCAGAGCTCTAATTTACTTACTGACTTCCACCCTATGCTTTCCCCTCTTCCCATGGTGTGAAATCCTCGTGCAAATAAGAAAACCCAAATAAAATACTTCAAATAAAACTGAAAATAGAAAAGAAAATCAATTTCTTTTCATCCCTTCCACTGTAAATAAGTTTAGGTGTTATGAATCACACCAGAAAAAAACAACCCATGAAGATTTCCAAAAGATGACACCTATATAACTAAGAAGTATTATCCCCTGCATGAAAATCATAAATTCACAACTGCTGCCACAGCAATAAAACTGACGATCTCATCTGGCACAGATGACAAGATTTTTCAGATATGAAGTCCTGCAGCAACCATACCACATGCTTCTTCCATGTCATCCGCAAGGTAACTATTTTAGGATTACAGAGACATTTGCAAAGACCAAAAAGTTTAACATGAAAGACTGCAATTCAATAGCGTTTTTAAAACTACGGCTTTAGGAAAACTCTGCTCAAGACTAAAGAGGCTATTTTCCTTACTTCTAAAATTAGACGAGGTTTTTGGTTGTTTTTTTCTTATGCCACAGAACATATCCAAAAATGATGTCACACGCGTTCAACTTCTCTGAGCTTTTAAGAATGAAGTCAGGCACCCCACATATATCCTCTATATGTCACTTACCTTACTTTAACCACGGTAAAATCCACTACTGTTATTCTCACACCCCAGTTAAGTTATTTCTAAAGCTATATTGAAAAAATTCACATTTTGCTCTGTCGTGCACTTCACAAGACCGGAGGCAAGTTCCCAATCAAGAAACCCTGTCTCCTCATTGCTTCACCCGAGTACAAGAAGGAAACGGGGAATTCGAACACATTCTACTTTAGCCCGGTCTCCGTCCCTCGGCAAGGCTTTAGCAGCCCGCCGCTGCAGCGCCAGCACGATGCGCGGCCCGGCAGCTGCGACGCCTCGGCTTCCGCCACGGCCCCGCTTGCGCCGCAACGCCCGCGGCCTGGGCGCCGGGCCCGGATCCCGCCCGCC